>JAQJVL010000094.1:1646044-1781044 GCA_035578905.1 Stictocephala bisonia | reverse complement strand
ACTTTACGAAATTTACACCTGAAACTTTTTGTATAGGGATGTGAAAAGTAATGGACAGCTACACTCTTATAGAAATTTTAGAAAATTTGCTTATTTTGACATTAAAAAAAAAATCATAGTATAATTACTATCCTAAAACAAAGCAGAATAGCAGTACGAAGCCAAAAAAGATTACTATCTCGAATTTAGACCTGTGTCTACCATAGCAGGCTACAAAGTAGTTAGTTGATAGCAATAACTGTTTGTTTTATTATCTCGTGTTTTCGTGCGAGTCAAATTTAAAAGGCTTTAAAGTAGTTATCAGATATAAACTAATTACTATTCGAATTTCTTGTTCATGTTTTAGTGAAAACCAAATAAAGGATGACAATTAAGTCTTTAAAAGGCAGTTAATTTTTTTAACCATTATAAACTAAATATATAACATTAACTTTAATTCAAGAATTGTAATTTTTTAAGCAATTATTACTTTTTTATCACGTCAAATGGGCAGCCATAAGAAGTCAGAGAAAATAAAAATGAGAGTATAGGTCCAAGTTGTAGGTCATATTAAAGGTATATTAGGAATATACAAAGGTAAACAAATATATTGGGAGAATACTACGCCACAGAGCCCACCTCATAATGTTGTTCCTATACAAAATTGTAGCAGTTTATATTTTCACCTTGAGCTTGATAAAACCGTTCATATATTACAGCAGTAAGTTGTAAAAGATTGATACTGTGCCCAAAAATAAATTTTTCAAAGTGACTTTCAACTGTCACATCAGGGGGTTGGTCCCTTAGGAGTTAGAAACATATTTTCAAGAGATAATAGGTCGAGTTGTATATCAAAGTGAAGGTCTTTATTTGGAGAATACAGTGGTAGAAATCTAACTCCAAAATATTCACTCCGCACAAAACAGCAGTAGTTGAAATGTATAAAATTATATGCATTATTAAAACATAGTTATAAAAAATGTTTTAATGCTGTTTAGTTTTTTTTCATTATTATAATACCATTACACTAGAGTCTAGACCATTACTAGAAAACTAAAATATACTATAACCAACAATAATATGAACATACAAGACATATCATTATTCTAGTAAAGAAAATATAAAACCATATCAATAAAGTAAAAATGTATTATTAGTAAAACTAACTACCGTAGCAGGCTACAAAGTAGTTAGTTAATAGCAATCACTGTTTGTTTTATTATCTCGTGTTTTCGTGCGAGTCAAATTTAAAAGGCTTTGAAGTAGTTATCAGATATAAACTAATTACTGTTCGAATTTAATGTTCATTTTTTATATCAAAGAATGTTTTAACTAAAATTAAAATACTCTATGTGTGATGGTGTGTGGCAGACCAATTTAAGTTTTCTCGGCCAATCTAGAAGCCTCCAAAAAATGTGAGAACTTTCTAGTATACTAGTTAATTAGCCTCTGAGCGTTATTAAAATCTTCTAGCATGAAGTCTGGGTGGTTCCAGTTCATTTACACAATCTTCTGGATTGCAGCGGCACCTTATACGAGACTCCCATCGGCCGACTAGCCAATAAACAGTCAGTTTACAGTATGGTGTGGAAATTTAACTTTGACAGTAAAGTGGTAAATGCTAAGCTGTGGCAGTTTATGAAAAGTTACAGATATTGAATAACCATGAACTAGTGATTCTTAAGTATCAGAAATAACTGTAAATAAAAGAGATTTTTTTAAAGTGCTGAAATAGTCTATAGTAATTTATATTTGTATGTATGTATAATGTAATTTCATAAGTGTGTGAAAACAAAATAAACAGTATCAACAGAGTGCAGGATCTCTGTAGGACCGTAACATACACACTTGGTGTAAATAATTAATCAGGTTTCTAGATTTGTATGACTAGGCTTTTGTTCAAATAAGTGGGGCTATGTAGAAACGAGTCTCCCAAAAGGAAGATGACAATTAATTGATCCAGCTTAAAGTTGGGAGGCGTTAAAAAACTTACCTCGCCCATCCATTCGAGTGAACAGACAGTTACAGAAGACTATTGACTTGGTAATTACAGGATCGTTGACAGAATACTAAACGTTGTGTCTGAATAACCAAACCGTCAACACTAGAATAACAAATTAGCATACGTTAGGAGCTCAGTGTCATTTCTCAGCACAGCTCCAGTCGTCAATTTGACTTATTTGAACCAACAGATGATTGAATAAAGTAAACAGATTACAGAATGAAAATTATAGATTTAATATTTTTTTATAGATTTACATAAATTTGAAAAAAACTTCGGTTGTATACAATTTTCAATAATGAATTGGATCATTAGTGTAGTAGCCTATTGATGCGTTAAACATTAATTGATCTTGTACCGTAATCAGGAAAAGTTGAAAACAGATGATTTTCAGAAATCAAAATAAACAATACAAGTTTTAGAACTAGACATGTATTTGTATACTGCTGCTAGATACCTCCCAAGTTTTTAGTTATCTCACAACTCTTAAACATAGAAGATTTATACAAACATGCAAACATACATTGAATGTTTTTTACTCGGAATTCTTATCAAACTGAGAATCAGTGCAAATGTAAACGCCTTCTTGTAGCCAACTTGTGCTATCAAAATAAAATGTAAAAAATAAAAAACACGTTTCAATTTATATAGGAGAAAACATAATTTGACTCAATATTTATTTATTTAAATATCCATACAATTGATCTCTCTAGTTTTTTTCCTATATCAGGTGAAATTATAATCATCAGTAATATTAAAATTAATATAATGAACAAAAAGATACTTATAAATATGCCTAATTATTATTATTAGTGTACAACTAAACTGGTGAAAGGGGGTATATTTTTATTTCCGAATAGCTTGCGCCAATAAACACACGAATAAAACAACTAAAATAAACAAATAAATAATTCAATAACAACATATTTATATCAGTATCTTTATAACATGGTACAATATCGTAACATTCAAATGCACTGTTCAAAACAAATATGCATAATTAATTTATAGTTTAACATCAATTTGTAACCTGATTACCTTTGTGGATCAAGTTATGGTTGACTTACAAACGAGAATCTGGCAATCAACTGGGAGAGTCAGTGTCCGAGTGGTCAAGGCGTCAAGACTGAGATAGCGTAGGTTCCAAACCTGGCCTTGACTGGAACGTTTTATCAATGTTCTCCTTCTATCGAACTGGTTCTACCCCACTAATATGTCTGAATAAGTTATCCGCATAGATCAATTATGTAAAAGGAATATGCAGAGTAGGGTTAAAAAAACTGCATTTCTTTATTTAGAAATAAAAGTCAAAACTACTTGACGTCGTTTCAGAAGACATGTATGTTCGACATAACGGATGACGGCACATGTTTACAACTAGCGGTTACAAACTGGATTTGTAACAAAAAAAAAAAAACCTTACAAGATTGTTTCACTTGAGTACTAAACCTCAATATACCCTGAACTGAGCTCTGCATTGTTATAGCAAAGTTACAATATGGGTTAGGCTTACCAAAACATGTTTCGTTGGGCCATTAGTTAAGGATGGATGCGAACTCATAATTAAGGTTTTTCTGAGAATCTTTTGTGTATGATAATCGTTTAACAAGATGGAAGAACTGCTAATACAGCAAAAACCTACTAATAATACAGCTAATACAGCAATGATGGATAAAGGGACTACTAGTAGTGTCTTTCTTGGTCCTCACATCTTCTTAAACACAGCTGGCACAGTAAGTTTTGTCAGAGATAGTACACATCAATTAATAATGTGCACGAACGAATCACATGTACAGAGTTATATGAAAGAGGCTATAATCCAAGGAGTTTTTAACTTACTATAAAAGTTCATCTGTTTCATAGCTAAAGTAGAAGAAGATATTAAGAAAAACAATTGGTCAAATTTAAACAATATATCATTTTAGTATCAATAATTTTTATTTATTGTGTACAAATGTTTCTAAATATAGAGTTTATTTAGAAACCTTTAGATATTTTTTCATTTTTTAAGGAGGGGCCGATTTCCTTTTTTATCTTTCTCTGCCCATTCCCCATAGATTATTGATCTGTGTGAAGAACTTGTTTGGACAGAGAAAGAGAGAGAACCTGTTTTGACAAGTTGTAAAAACTTGTAAAAAACTTTCTGTGACAAGTAATAAAAGTTGAATATTACTGATACAATTTTCAGTCAGTACCAGGAGGCGAGCCTGTGCTCTCTCAAAATCAAGTACAACGTCCTGATGCCTTGCCGCTCGTCCACCGGTTCTCCCAATTTCTCCCTTGTATTGCTGGCGAATATAACCTATACAATTATTCTAAATCATTAAAATATTTACTACTAAGTCAGATTATTGTATTTTCAGGAGCATACCCCTTACGCACGTCCTTTTCTTCTCATGAAAAATTACGTTTAACACTCACTCTAAATGCAAATTTCATACCACGTATATTTTACATTTTATTACTGTCATTTTGGAATTAGTTTAACATTATAGAAAAATTTGGGTAGATAGGTTAAAAGATGTCATTCTGAACGGATCTTTAATTATTTTTCAACGATTAAAATCAAAATAGAAATGTCAGTTATGTTTTATAACGATTACATTACAACGATGGAAATTGGCCGCATATCTTTATGATACTTTTAATTAGATTAAATATTTTAAATATAATACCCCCAAACGTCGACGACAAAGAAGTATCCTTTCCCTCTCTGGGTTTTGAGGTGCAGACACAGTTTCCCCTGGCCTACTCCCCCACTCTTGATGAAGGCGTACGCATCCGTTCCCTGGTCCGTCACGTCGAACGCCGTGATGGAAAACCTGGCGTTGTGGCTGCCCTTGGGAGGGTAGCAGACATTGTGGGACTGGACCGAGGGGTAGGGGAACCATGACCCGTCTATTTTTAGGCTGTCGTGGAAAAGGAGGCTGAAATGGAAAATAAAAAATAAATACTGAGAGAATACGCATGATATATATGAATTAAACGCATGATATATGAATTAAACGTTGGACTTGTACAATATGTTAAACAATCTCAAACTGCTATTTTTTAAATATTTTTTTCAATTTTGATTAACACTTTTTTTCACCTGTCTATTTTAGAATACGTCTCCCTGTGAAAAATATATTCTAAACCATTACTACTCCGCCCACTTTTGGCGATCAAAAGGCGCTTAACAGATTTGCACATTTGAACTAGAATAGTGCCATTCATTTTATACATAATTTTACATTAAATTCAATATTAATCATGCAGAACAGAGTTACGCCTTGGAAAGCAGACTTAAGATGAAATGGTCGCTGAAAGGGAGTAAACTAAAAATGAAAGGAAAAATTCACTTCTAACCGAGATTATTTCACGAACGCATTCCAAAGTTAAAAGTGTAATGTTTTAAGACCTACTTGTTAATTTCAGTAACTAAAGTACCCAACCACAAATCATGAACCACAGAGCACTTGTTGGACGGTCACTAGAGTATGTACTTTCTTAGCTCGTATGACAAGTACCAGTCATCTAGTTCAGGAACTGTGTGACAAGTATCAGTCATCTAGTTCAGGAACTCGTGTGACAAGTACCAGTCATCTAGTTCAGGAACTCGTGTGACAAGTACCAGTCATCTAGTTCAGGAGCTCGAGTGACAAGTACCAGTCATCTAGTTCAGGAACTCGTGTGACAAGTACCAGTCATCTAGTTCAGGAGCTTGAGTGACAAGTACCAGTCATCTAGTTCAGGAGCTCGTGTGACAAGTACCAGTCATCTAGTTCATGAGCTCGTGTGACAAGTACCAGTCATCTAGTTCAGGAGCTCGTGTGACAAGTACCAGACATCTAGTTCATGAGCTCGTGTGACAAGTACCAGTCATCTAGTTCAGGAGATCGTGTGACAAGCATCAGTCATCTAGTTCAGGGGCTCGTGTGACAAGCACCATTCGACAAGCACCATTCATCTAGTTCAGGAGCTCGTGTGACAAGTACCAGTCATCTAGTTCAGGAGCTCGTGTGACAAGTACCAGTCATCTAGTTCAGGAGCTCGTGTGACAAGTACCAGTCATCTAGTTCAGGAGCTCGTGTTACAAGTACCAGTCATCTAGTTCAGGAGCTCGTGTGACAAGTACCAGTCATCTAGGGCAGGAGCTCGTGTGACAAATACCAGTCATCTAGTTCAGGAACTCGTGTGACAAGTACCAGTCATCTAGTTCAGGAGCTCGTGTGACAAGTACCAGTCATCTAGTTCAGGGGCTCGTGTGACAAGTACCAGTCATCTAGTTCAGGAGCTAGTGTGACAAGTACTAGTCATCTAGTTCAGGAGTAATCTTAGAGGTTAAAAAACTACTTTTGAGAGCGTAGTAAAAAGCCGTAAGGAGCCTAACGTGTGCCTGTGTTTGAAACAGTCTATAAAGGTTAAATTGTACACGATTTAATCCATTTTTAAATCCTAATTAGCCTTATAATTCTTATTTTCGTACAAGAAGATCCTTATGGACGTTGAAAAGAAGTAAAACATATTTTATTTTTTCTTAAGGATTACATGATTTTTATAAAAATAGGTAAAAGTAAAACAGACTGTAGTTTATATTTGTGGTTGGTTTGACTTTATTAAACTGTACATTCATTCAAATGAAGCCCCTAAGCATTTTAAGATGGTAAAGTAACTGTAAAAGAATCGTATACTTTTCTTCATAAGGTAAGGGGTAAATAGTTCTTAACAATAACACTTCGAAGATTGTTTGTTACCTTATAGTCCCAATCACACATACACAATCACTATTCTTACAACAAGGCCTAGGCTTTAGAATCGTACATGTAAAAAAGGTTGGATGTAAGTAAAAAACAATTGTGTATGAATACTTTATTTTAATATAAAGAGAAGGAGATTGTGCTGTTAAGGGGAGTTAGTTGTTCATGTTTTAAAACATGTGTAAGCAACAAATAAAAATATGGTTTGATTTTAAACAGGAGATGATTAAGATTTTGTTTACTTTTTAGGAGATTACTGTAATTTTAATCAGCTACGAAGCCCTAATCCATGTTCTGTTTAGCAAAATAATTAATTTCATATTACATATCACAATTAAAAAAAATATTAATACCGACTATTCTCGTTGAATCAATTGACGCATGTACGTTACTAACCAACGAGGCTATATTGAGCGGTATAATTAGTAACAGACTATTCTGACGTTTTCCGTGTTACTACGTACTGAGACAACACTTTATCAAGTCATATACCTTTCTGAGAATCAAAGCAATTAAGATTAACATGCAGCCTTAAAATACGATTTGTTGATCATACATATAGTAACCAGATTAGTACAAGGTAATTTGTATTTTAGAGAAGTATTTTACGTTTACGGATGAGTGGAGGGGGAGGGGGTGATGTAAAATATCCCAGTATTTAAAACTCGGAGTAAATACCCAAAATCCAAAAATACCCAGATATTTAAAAAAAACTTGTTAGATTATAAAATATTTTACGCCTGAAAATGTTAATTTTTCATTATTCATCATTATTCATTATTCATGTTACCATCATCGTTGCATGCAGTTCTAGAATAGCCTACTGCCATTTTTCAACGAAACACGTTTTTAATACCTAAAATTAAATATTGGTATTGTAATCTGATTATTGAATATTGACAATCATTCTAGCCAATGGCCATGACTATTTAAGTTAATTATAATTTGATCAATAAATTTAAAAAATATGTTTTTAGTTAATACTATTTGCCTTTTATTACTTAAAAAATTATACTTTTTATTTAATTGAATTTATCGAAGTGGTTATAGGCCTATTTAATAAATGTGACTTTTCAAATATGTATAAACTATAAACAAAAATGACTCACGTGTCCAGAGGTCTCTGAGACCGATGTCCCATTGTGATGTTGTGTCTGCCATCTTTGATGTCGTATTTGCCTTCAGCCACTTTTGAGGTTAGACACACAGCCAACAGCACTACTGCGATCACTGCCTTCTGTAGAGCCATATTACTGCCACAGCCTCTCAGATACTGGCGCGTTACCTCTAAACACGTAACCTTATCTATGCTGGGCGGAAGACGCAAAATATCACCTGACTTCTAGGTACGAGTGAGTCAGTCGAGGTGAGGTAAACATGTAATTAGTAACTACCGTAGTAATCGATGGTCATATTATTAAGCTCCATGCTTAAGCTTTAAGCTGAATTTGAAGGAGATTTTTGTAATTTTCTTGAAATTCACGAATTAGGTAATTAATTACAACAAGGCAAAATTAATTTTGTATCATGATTTTTGAATTTGTCATTATTATGATAACCAAACTTGTATTAATACAGTTTTTAAGGAACTTAGATAGTTTACAGATTACCATCCTAATCAAAAATAAAAACCGAATGGCTTCACAGGAAAACATAAATAAAAGGTTTATAACCGTCTTAAATAAATAAACCTTTTGTGGGGTTAACTGCTACCGTGCTACCAATTTCCAAAAAAAATTATAATATAATTATAATTTTAGTTGTAATGGTGGAAGTTACATATTTTATAGTCAACTTTTATTATAAATTACTGTTACGGTGTTAGTTTATAATCGAAAGAGGCTAAACTGGTTTATACTAAAATCCATCGTATAACGTACATCCCACTAATGCTAAAACGTTATTTAAGCGTTTATATTATATTCCTTGCACAGCTGGAACATAGAGTAAGCTGTTGTCGTATCAAAACCAGTGGTTCTGCACAGAGTATATAATAATACAACCTATACCCTGTGTTATAGTCATAGACTGGGTCGTTGAAGGGGCACTACGACGGAGTACTAAGTAAACAGTAACAACACATCACCCAGAGAGTTAAGGCAATGACTACAAATACACTAAGACGAAAAGTAGCCATGTTAAAATTTCAGACCAGTCGTCCAGGTAGAAACTCGACTTTACGCAAACGGCCACTAGGAGGCACGAGCGCTCGCCCGCCTGCTCCCTGTCTTTCGGAGCAGCGCTCGTAGCGGCTGTTTGCGTAAGCTTCCCTCCCGCTTGTCTGAAAAATTCCCATAAGAACTTTTCGTCTTAGTGTATTTGTAGTCATTGGTTAAGGTTAGGTTGGATGATGCGTGGTCTAGACCACACACACATAAATGAGTTCCTCGGCCCTATTTTTGTATGTATACAGGATATTTTCAGTTTAGTTAATATTTTTAGTGTTTATCGCTAAAAGAATGTTTGTATTGTTTAGTTGTACGTACATTAAGTATAATAAACATAATATATCATCATGTTTTTTCAAAATATTCATACTTTAGCTAGGATATATCTTATAATTTATAACTTTTAATATTCTAAATAAATTACTTGTTGTTCACTTAAACTCCAGTAGTGAGACATAATGGCATGGAACAATCATTAATATATTCTACTAACACAGACCCGTCCTTCGTGCGGGTTTACGTTAATTAATATTTTGCTAATTACATTCAGTAATACAAAACATGTACCTACTGGCACCTGTATAATGCAAAGTGCGTTGTGGTCCTGGTAACCCTAGGAAAGAAGACGATAGGCATCACGTGACGTCACATGGGCGAAATTGCAATAGCAATCAAAAAAATGCAAATTCATAATTTGAAGCCCCTGAACTGTAAAAACTAATATATTTTGTCTAAATATTTACAAAAATACTGTTCTAATTCCCGGAGTTTTGCAATTCCAGCTGATAAGTGGTACATATCTTACCTACTTCTATGTTGAAGATGGAGCTGTATTGATTTTTTGTATATAATTGTTAAAAATAACACAATTTAAACCAATAAAAACTTTATTAGTGAGGCCTTTCGATAGCAAGGCTATAATCGTCAGGCACATCACTTTTTGTATATTTATTTGTGATGTGTCTGACGATGATAGCCTTGCTATCGAAAGGCCTCACTAATAAAGTTTTTATTGGTTTAAATTGTGTTATTTTTAACAATTATAACTTACCTAATATTTAATTGAATTCTTCCATGCGATTGGTAGATTTAGTTCCCAATATTTTATCGAATAATCAAATCAGGTGATTTCGTCCATGTGACGTCACAGGCTACTGTGCAACCTCGTCGGTTGTGGTTAGGTTTAGTCCGGTATTTACTTCTTGTAAGTATCAACTTATGTAAGTTGTTTATTTATTCCAGCAGTTGGTTAATAAAACTATTATAAACAATTAAAATTGTTAAATTGGTATGGCCATATGGGTTGCATTGGTACTTCTTAGAACCCTTGGGGTGGTATCCTGATGGCATTTTAAAATAAAGATAAGTCTATCTGTTAACCAGAGACCTTAAGAATATTCATGCGAAATTTCAGATGAATGAGTTCAGTAGTTTTGCGTAATTGAGTAACACACACAGACACTATTAGATTTTTATATAATAATAAGTATATTATATTATAATTCCTAAATTTTAATGTAGCCCAACGTTATCTATTTTTTAGAGCAGTAATAATCAATTAATTAAGGTTCACATTTACATGGTTTTCTATGTTAGTACACTTAAAAAACATCAAAATGTATATTTATAATTAATTGACCATTTGAACTGGGTAATGGGCATTGAGTTTTAAACACAACCAAACTTTTTCTAAATATTTTAAAATTATTATTTCATCTTATTGTCAAAAGTAGGAGGTTTTAACAAAATTCTTTTTACTAAAAAAGTTCACTACACAAAGATATTCCATGTAAATATAATTGTTATCAAAATAGTAGTTCAGTCCATAGTGATATATTGAATCGTGTATTTACCTCACATAGACTGTAGCTCCGAATGGCGTTTTCGAGTGTAAAACCATAAAGTTTATATAATTAACTCTTTTTCCTGAAATCAATTTCTAATTATTAAAATTTGGGAGACAGTTTAATTTATATGCCTGTTGATTTAATGTTCAAAATCACTACAACAAGTTAGTCATATTTACATTTTTAATCGATACACAAGTGAGGTAGTATTATTGTTATCTATTCTAAATTAGCACGGTACGTAAGAGAAGGCATTGCACAGGATTAATGCAATTTAAGTAAAAAGTAGTACAAGTTAGTACTTGTGGTGTAGTAAAATATAGAACGTATAGTGATCGCTTTCAATAAAAGAGTTTATATTCTCAGACCAAATGTATTCACAAAGGAATACCCCATTCGTTATTCCTTTTGGTCTGAGGATAGCAAACGTGGTTTATTTTATGCAATTTCCGTATTATAAGTAGAACTTTGTAATTTATTGTTTTAAACTGGATTGTGCTTGTTTTATACAAAGTGGTAAAATATTTGTTTGATACTAGTGTGACAACATTATGGTTATTTATGAATAGCTACAATCTGAAAGTTTTATTAGTTCCCAAATTATGGACTACCTTTTAAATTTTCTTTGCAAATTAGGTAACAACATACCTAAATTTAAATCGATATTAACAATCAAACAATCCAATAAATTTATATTTTATTTTTGAGGCCTTTTGATTAGGAAATAACCATTATCGCACTCACACCAACTAATACAAGAACCATGAACATAATAAAGTAAACTCAAACTATTTCTGAACTCACCCCCAAATCACCAAACCCAATTCAAAACTCGACTTGGACACCTTTTGGTACTTAAAGCGTTCTATTCTGTGGTTTAGTTCATGATAGTCAATGAGAAGATCAAATAGCCGAACAGGAGGGAAGTGTGATTGTGGCTGTACGAATGTTGAAATTATACTTATTTCAATGTGGGGCGAGTGACCACAGTTTTAGAATTTTAAAACTGTTTATAAATATAATGTTTATATTATGTCGACGATGACATGACCTTTTAACACTTTTTTTACGCAATAAAAATAAATAAATGCAAGTCAAATTCATTGATAAATTGAATTTCTGAATGCCTAATATGTGGTAGCATCCTTTATCCAGAGTTTTGTACTTGGTTGTGAATTTTGAGTGTTAACACTCTTCTCGCTTTTCTTCTGAGTACGAAGGCTAGAAATGAAAATTAAAATGAGGACAGAACAATTATATTTTGACAATTTTTGTTTCGATATGACAGTTAATTGTAATACCCGTAGATGTTGATGGCGAAGTGATAGCCTTTACCCCTCTGGCTCTTGAAGTGAAGACACAGCTTGTTATGGTCTATTCCTGTGCCTTCATGAATCCAGGCCCAACCTGCCTTGCCCTGGTCCGTCACGTCGAACGCCGTGATGGTGAACTTGGCGTGCTTGTTGCCTTTGGGAGGATAGCAGACGTCGTGTGTGATAGTCATGGGGAAGGGAAACAGCTTGCCGTCCATCTTCACGTTGTCGTGGAACAAGAGTCTGGAAACGTCAACAATTTGTCGTTGCATGTTAAAAATTGTCAGTTCTCTAACAAAATGTTTAGGGCAAGGAACTAGAATACAAGGTAATGTAAGGCTCACGCCCATCTTCTCTCTAGACTTCCCCTTAGACAGTACCTCGTTGCTGATATGTAAAACATCTGTTTTCTGACAGGTTTTGGAACCTTCAGTGTCAAAATATAACTAAATATTATACAAACATACTACAATCATGGTTTTATTGTAAAATTATACGTTAAGAAAAGGAAAGATAATCCTAAATCGATAAAAAGTTTATTTTTGACTTTTTAAATGAATTTTATTTGTGTCGTCCTGTTAACAGGACGTAGGCACTAAAAGGAGCAATTCCTTCGTTCACTGCTTTCACTCGTTAATGATGTTGAATGCTATTTACAGTTAAGAATTAGTACAACATTTGATTTCTACTCTTTCAAAAACATTAGTTTACTTTAATTATTGTAATAGTAACATTGTGTTTTAATATCACGATACCGACACACAATATATACAGCACAAATTCAGTGACTGTGAATAAATTTATATAAATAAAAAACGATATGTTTCTGATTAGTTTAACATTATCAAGTGACATTAAGTCGGTAAACAGCGAACAGCTGTGTGCAGTGGCGGGCACCAGTGACGTCACCGTCTACGGCGCACGCAGCTCATGAGCTCTACCTTGTATACTCGGTTATCCTCGGTTCAGGACAAAGAATTTTCTTTATATTGATAAGAAGTTAAAGTAGGCTAGGTAGTATACACCCCTGCACGCTTCATATGCTACCCCCGTCACTCGCTGCGCTCGTTACAACTCGGCCTTCGGCGTCGGCTCGTGAATTTTGACTACAAGTAATATTAGGTTAACTGTATAATATAAAATCACAATAGTACATTTATTTACTCTCATATTACTTGCGTTGCTACTTATTTATTAGTTGTGTTTAGTGTTTATAAGCACCCAATTATATTACTTAGCCCATTTCAAACGTGTTCATTTAATTTATTTTTGTTTCATAAAAGTTGAAGATTAATTAAAAAAATAAAACAACAGTTAAAGATTGCCATTTAAACCTTCAAATCCTGTCGAGTGGAGCCCTTCCAATGGAATATGACTAAAACTACAGTCTAATAAAATTTTATTAGACTCTGATAAAATCACGTTTGTAATATTCCCTGGTTTAATATTATGAAAGAGCTAAAATCCTCAATATTACAAATAACATTGTTTAGGCTACATTCCAACAACTGTTACAATTCTATGGATATCATTATTTACACTTAACGGCTGTTACTTACCGATTCATTTAAATCTCTCTCCGTGTTATTCTTAAGGACGAAAAACTTACTTTGAGGGCTTCCCACGCCCTTAGGGTGATAATATTTAAGAATTAAGACATTATTGCACAACTACAAACAGAGGTCAATTTTTTGACATCTCAACCGTTTAAATTGGTCAAGAAATAAGGGATGAGTTGTGTTGACAAAAAACAGCTTCACGTATTATGATGGGTAAGGATTATTGCGACGAAAAGTGATAAATTAGTATACTACAAAATGATTGTGGGGGAGTAAAGAAATTATTAGAAACGCAAAATTAAAATAAACAACGTAAAAGCGTTTTAGTAAAAACACAATTAATGATTAAAAAATAATTTATTTAAAATATTATAATGTAGTTCTTAGTAAATATCAGGGATTTCTGTAGTAGGTAGGACCAGCCTTGCAAATTGATTCACTCGATTTTAAGATAATGCAGATACAATTGGTAATATAAAATAACAGTTGTTTTAGTTAATTAAAAAAAAAAAAAAACAATTTAAAGTAATCTTAGTATCATGAATATTGAATTAATTTAAAGGGGAAAAGGAAGTCCACATACTGTTAAATAGTGTTTTAAAGGGGAAAAGGAAGTCCACACACTGTTAATAGTGTTTAAAGGAAGTCCACACACTGTTAAATAGTGTTTTAAAGGGGAAAAGGAAGTCCACACACTGTTAAATAGTGTTTTAAAGGGGAAAAGGAAGTCCACACACTGTTAAATAGTGTTTTAAAGGGGAAAAGGAAGTCCACACACTGTTAAATAGTGTTTTAAAGGGGAAAAGGAAGTCCACACACTGTTAAATAGTGTTTTAAAGGGGAAAAGGAAGTTCACACACTGTTAAATAGTGTTTTAAAGGGAAAAAGGAAGTCCACACACTGTTAAATAGTGTTTTAAAGGGGAAAAGGAAGTCCACACACTGTTAAATAGTGTTTTAAAGGGGAAAGGAAGTCCACACACTGTTAAATAGTGTTTTAAAGGGGAAAAGGAAGTCCACACACACTGTTAAATAGTGTTTTAAAGGGGAAAAGGAAGTCCACACACTGTTAAATAGTGTTTTAAAGGGGAAAAGGAAGTCCACACACTGTTAAATAGTGTTTTTTATTGAATTTGTTTAGTGAAACTAATTAATTAAATGTTCTACAAAGTTCCCCGTTCTTGAGGAATGGATTACCTTGAAGATGAATGAAATTTTAATTAACACCAAATGTAGGGTGGGTAGATTGTAGTAGGTTCACTGTGCACCAGTCTATTGTAGGTTGAGAGATAGCAAAATCCATTTTATAATTTCGTGATATTCTTGCTCCTATCTTATAGCATTCTTTAACAATCTTCTTCTAAATAAAATACATTTCTTGATTATTTCTTTTTTTTTATTGTAAACCATTGACTGTTTAATGTACTTGAGCATGAAACCCACGACAATAGAAGTAATTAATTACTAGGGGACACGCCTGCACGCTTCGCGTGCCAACCTCGCTGCGCTCGTGAAGCCTCGGCCTTCGGCCTCGGCATGTAACTGTTTGCTTCAAATATTAGTAATTGAACTGTATTCAGTAAAATCATATTATTTTAAGTAATTTACAGTAGCTCACTCACTGTACTTGATTTGCACTCTATTTATAGTATAATAATAATTATAAACAACCAATGTTATTACTAAGCCTATTTGAAATGTTTTCATTTTATTTAACGTCTGATGATAACATACACACAGATATGTATTCGCTCTTTTATAATTAACTTGATATTTTACTGTGCTGATCTCTATATTTAACCTAACAAATTACAGTATTTGGACCATTTAACCACATAGAGTTTAGTTATCTGTGATTTAACATTTTTGTTTATGCCACCAGCTGGTCAATTAAAATTAATCTCCATAAGAATAGCATTGCAGCTTCGGCACCGTGTAGGACAAAACCCTATGGGAATTTCAAAATTCTAGCTCCGTTACGACTTAGAAATCAAAATTATCTTTTGAATAAAAAAATCATCAAAATCGGTTAATTAATAAGTTCAGAAAGTGAGTGAACCACATGACCCGATTGTTTTAGTGTATGGGATTACACTTGTTTCTTGCAAAAGTCAAACCGAAAGGCTCTGGAAATTGCAAAATAACACATGGTAAACCAACTGTAATGACCAAACAATAATAAATTAATTCAAGATGTAAATATTAAAATGTTTTAAATTATTTTCGATTATTTATGCATACATTAGTATTTGGGTTTTAAATTAAATTCTGAAATATAAATAATAATATCTTTTACATCAAAAACTAATATAAGTATATTAATAAGACATTATTTAATTTACATTTATTTACAATAAATGTTAAATGGGACCTCTGTTGAACAATATTAAATAGAGGGCATCATTAAATATTTAAAAAAAACGCATATTAATCAATTTATATTTTAGAGAATCTAGCTGCTTTGGGACATTTAAGTAGGTATAGGTTATAATTTACGTCAATGTATTATGTTCACTCTAGGCCATAAAAAATTTTTGAAACAAAAGGAGTGAAAAAAAATTGAATTTATGAAATAGAAAAATATGTAGTGTAATCCCACATTTCACATACAATAGGTAGTTTCAAGGGGAAGTTCTTCTTTACCTTAAGTGAAATTCTTTCTCATGTATTATTTTCAAGTTTATATATACTGCAAAATAACATATATTCGCCATTATACGCATTTGTACTTATTACAGTTTTTTATTATTTTAAAATTTGTGAGGTATTTCGAAACTGTGGCTGTTTTTTGTGGATAAAACTATTTCGTAAGTTTTAATCATGCCAGAAATAATTTTTATTCGGAACTGGAAATCTAGGATTCAGTGAAGGGTAGTATTTCGTTGTGAAACGCCAAGTGATGGAAGAATAATACATATGTACTTAACATTTTGTCAGCCTTCACGTCAATGCAATACCACAACGTAAATAGACTGCAGTATTGGATGTACCACACTAAGTATTGTTGTATATCTCTTTTCAATGGCACAATTTTATTTTAAAGAAAATATTCAATACTATAATATTATTAGCTCTGCCTTTGTATAAAGTACTTTGATAGCAAATTTCAAGACAATTAGCCAATTCGTTCGATTAAAATAGCGCTACAAACAAAACTAAAACGAAGTGAATGTAACTCGAATTAAAGTAGTGATCTCGCTCAATCGTGTGCTGAATAGATTGTTTTTAATTTTATTTCAACATTGATGTCGGGTGGAAGTGAGTAATAAGTTACAGGATTGCACCAACCTGAACACAGCTGATCTGTGCTAGGTACAATCAGACCCTACCTAGATGCGGATATATGCACCGTGTAAAAATTATGAGGTTTTTGTACCATATTACGTGGTAGTATACATTTCATAAGAAGTAATTGAGCCCATGAAGCCCCATCATAAATATAATCGGAGTTTGTGGTTCAACTTTGTCCGATCATAAGTGAAATATAATTTACTAATAGCCGTTTCTAAAGAACCGTCTGAGTTATGGGTTGGACTTCATATAAGCCCGCCCAGGTCCAGTCTCTTATATACAAATGCGGATGAATGTGTGACCATTGATGTAGTGTATGGCAGTGGTACGGCTTAGCCTTAGGACGGCGGCCTACGTAAGCTAGAACCACGAAAGTAGTGGAGCTGCCCCACCACTTCGTGACGCGTGTCATAAGCTATAGACACTGTATTTTCTTCAAAATTAAACGATTTATATCTATAATAAAAACATATGAATAAATAATACCGTTATATCTAAATTACACACTTGCCTTCTTATATGTATAATATTGCATAATTTATTTTATTTTACGTAAATGTGATTCTGAAGCGGCTTTAGGTGGTACACTACCAAACAAGTTTGGGAACTCCTGGTGTATGTTGTTATACTTGATTTTATATTTAAATATTATATAACATTTACTAATATTTGTTTTCTCCTTTAGTCCGTCAAGATCACTAAATCTTTAATGAATCGTAGAATAAGTTTTGTTCGCCCGAAATTTATTTGCTATTCGAATGATCTTTGAAAATACTAAATATATTCAATACTACATTTAGGACAGACACAAAAGATATGTTACTAAATATTCTTTCGTCAGAATATATGGAATTGTAAAGAGATTAAGATGTCGGTTCCTTCATACCAGAAGAAGACTTATAATCTAGTTTTAAAATCTATTATAAACTCACAGATCCGTAGGTTTTTCAAGCGCCTTCTTTCTCTCCCCCTTCTCAATGGAGTGGAACCTGTCTTTCTCATCATAATGATGGTTGGCGTTCACGGTCGAGGGGAGGATGTTTGACGACAGCACGATGAGGACTACAGTTGCTACTGTCGAAACGACAGACATTTTTGGATATGTAGAAGAAATGACTGACATCGCCTCTCTCCTGGCTTTATCAATACTCTACGTCAACACATGTTTCTGTTTGACTACCTAAACTTGACATTGAACAAACTTAGGTAATTGACACTTGTTGTTTCTGACGCAAGTCGTGTTTGCAAGTCATGTTGCACTAAGAGTTTGCAAGATGCTTCCTTCGATGGGTTTTCGATTTTGTTTATTTACAATAATTTATATTAATCAATTTAAATGTATAATATGAATATTATAAAGTCCCGCAACCGCTGAAACATTTCTGAACAACTAAAGCATTAAATCAATAAAGCTTGCTACAGCATTACCTATTGATCTACTTCTTGAAGTAACTACCATATTTTTTTCATATCAGGAAGACGGCTCACAAGGAGCCAGAAGAAAATCTTAAATAAGAGCATAGGTCGAGTAGTTACATGAAATTAAAGGTCTTTAATAGTAAAACATAAACCCACAAATCTGACCTCAAAGGTTTTGATTTGTTTTTGTATTAAACCTTTAGAAAATAACACTGGTTTAATGTTTTTAAAAGTTACAATGTAGGCCCTGTTCTAAAAGGTTTAATATTCTTATCTTGGTGCAAGTTGGGAAAGTTACACTTTTTAAATGCCTATTCAACTTAAGAAATAGTTTCTTCAGGGTAGTTAGTGATTCTTCATATCCTATGGAATATTTTCTACAATGAGTTTGACAAAAATACTAAAAGTAAGCATAGGTCAAGATGAACATCATTTTAAAGGGTTGCCTAGCAGAGATGAATGCCACAAACAACATATAAAAGGTTGATGTTCAATGATTTTACTTGGATAGTTAAACATTTTATTATCGGCCAATAAGAAATTTGAGTAATCTAATAAATCAAAGAAAGAAATGCTGTTAAGAGCTGTTTGCAGTGTTCATCAGTGCTAGGCAACCCCTTTAAAATTATGTACATCTTGATCTATGCTTACGTTTAATATTTTTGTCAAACTCTTTGTGAACCACCCTCTATTGGATGTGAAGAGTCACTAAATAAAACCCCCCTAAAAAAACTATTCTTGATTTTAAAAATAAAGTAATGAAAACTGTAGGCAAGTTTAACTTTCACAACTTGAGTCAAAAAAGAATATTAAATATTAATCCTGTAATACTAGGGCCGTCACCCTGATGGCAGAAAAATGGTAGTTACTTGGAAAAGTAGATGTATAGGTGCAATATTGATGTTCCAGGTGTCATTGACTTATCTGGAAGTGTTCAGACATTATTAAACCGGTGCCTGACTTTAATAATAAAGTTTTATTTTCTCATTTTACACATACAAAGATAAAAAAATTAAACATAATTGTACTCCCAATGCTGCCTTCTTATACAAGAAATAGATGGATACAAATAAATATATACACACATACATGATTTAACATGTATATACAATTACCCAACCTGCAGCTGTATCATACATATGTTTAGTACCATTTAAATGTAAATCTGTTGAGAAAATAAATAGGGCCCCTTAGATCATAGATCTGTTTTGGGGTTCCATTACAACAATCATATTTCAACAAAAAGACCAATGCCATAGCAAACAAACAAAACTATATTCTTAATCTTCCTTACAGTAATATTCTTAAGTATTTATAACAAATATATACTATGTTAAACTAAAAACATTCCTGTTAATATGTAAAAGAAGTTGCTCAGTGCTTATAATTATACTCATTGGAAACTTTTTATGCTAATAAATGAACATTTAAAATATTAAAACAAGTTAAACAGAAAATAAAATTAAAAATACACATATAACATACTAAGATAAATCAAATCACCATAATTAATTTCAAGTATTAAAATAATAAACAACGAATCCTGGCAACAAATTAAAAACCATCCCTTGGTATATTACACTATTTACCTTAATGCAGTATCACAAAATATTCCTCAATATTTTCAGTTGTAAATAACCATTTTTTTACTCTCTTCAAAAATATGTTTTTACTAGCCATATTTCTTATATTTAAGAAGAAGTGTATTAAACAATCTGGGAGCTACAAAAGTATAAAGCTTAGTATAGAAGGTAATGTTAGGTCTTGGGATTAGAAAGTTAGATGCATTTCTAAACTTTTGTTTAAAAATCTTAACTAAATTTGGTAAATTTCCACTTTTGGAATAAAACCTTTTAAGTACTTTGAAAATGAACATATATCTTAAAGGAAGTACTGCAAGGTTAAAAAATCAAGGTAACGATGGCTCTCGGCAATTTCGTCTCAGGATAAGTTTAATAAAATGTTTTTGTATTACTAATAACGGATTTAATGTTGTTTTCTAGGCTCCTACCCAGCAAATTATCCCATACTCCAATCTACTTTGCACAAGTGCAAAGTACAATAAGTGCATGATTTGTACAGGGCAACAGTTCCTTAGAAAATAAAACAGTCTTACCCCTCTTACTAATTTTGAATTTAAATACTGTATATGATTTTTCCATGCCAATCCACTATCCAATATGATCCCCAAGTATTTTACCTCATTACTTTCCCTTATCAACAACCCTTATCAGCAATCTGAACAACGTTATACATTTTGTACAACAATAAGTAAGTGTATTTGGTATTAATTCGGTGTTGCCTCTCTTAATTCTGAACACTATATAGTTTGTCTTCTCTGTGCTAAGAACCAGATAATTCTTAATAAGCCACCACCTAATTGACTTTAGATCTAGATTCATATTCTTTTCAATTTCCTTTATATTAACCCCCATATAAGAAAGAGCAGTGTCATCTGCAAAAGCAGTAACCCGTCCCTTGAAACTAGCTGAACATAAATCATTAACATAAATTATAAAAAGCGTAGCTCCTAAAAATGATCCCTGTGGGACACCATGTGAAATTTTACCCATACTACTAACCATTCCATTTATTTATTCCTATCCGTTAAGTAGCTTTTGAACCAGTCATACGCAACTCCACGAACTCCACAATTATATAACTTTAACAGAACAATTTCATGACTGACAGTGTCAAAAGCTTTTTTAATGTCTAAAAATATTCCGGTAACTTTACTATCATTAATTCCCTCAATAACTTCACTGACAAATTTTAACAAAGCAATATCAGCATTCAAACCCAGCCTGAAACCCAAATTGATTTTTACTAATAAATTGTGTTCGTTCCAAAAGATTTAATATATTTTCATAACCTTCCCTATTACCTTAACGAATGTTGATATCCAAGAAACACCTTGTTTACAATATAGTATTGTAATAAAAATGTTAATTTCTTTCATGTTTTAAAACCTGAGTTTCTACAGCCAATTTAAATATAATTTTTTAAACCTAAATATATTCTTTGGATATAGACTAAAAATATAGTATAGTTTTAAAGCTTCCAAGCTTACCCTCCATATACTGTAGTCCGGTTTTACATATTCAGATATTTAGCTGAGATTTTACATATTTCAAATTTAGCAAAGGTTTAGAATTTACATATTTCAATGTAAATTCAATATCAACAAGTACTATCATAACCATGGCTATGGGAAAGGCATTTTAAACATTCGTAAAATTATCTACATTTATCTGATCTAATTTATTTAGTCCAATCACGATCTCAGGCGAGCTTAGTTTAAGAGATGATTGAAGGCCCTACACGAGCTTCACAACTTCACGTGCTGTATTTCAACTTCATTTCCATAGAGCCTACCTACACGAGCTTCACAACTTCACGTGCTGTATTTCAACTTCATTTCCATAGAGCCTACCTAAAAAGCGTTCTTGATCGCGACAACAATATGATGTCTAACCCTAAATCCATCTCCATCTCTCGATTTTGCTCCTTTTGTCCGAATCCGTCCAACAATAACTATTGCAAAATATAACGCCTAACAATTATACAAGTAAAACATTTTTTTGCCTACCTAAAAGATTGTATTCATAGTAAACATATACCCACATATATGTGATATTTGTGTGCGTGCATGCCTGATTTGTACACTTTTCTCTTATTAAAAAAGAGAATTCAATAGCCAGTTCACAAGGGCTACAGGCCTGTGCGTGATCTTTATTCAACTAGTGAAGTACCGACCGTTGGCTCAGTGGGGAAATTGCCTTCCGCAGTCCTGAGCCAACGGTCAGCCACTGAGCCACAGCCAGCAGCCTTAGCCACTGAGCCACACTGGTACAAGTTGCGTGTATGTCTGTTGTAAACTAGAGCGTGAAGTTGAACCCTGGACCTCGCCCTCCGCAGTCTGAAGCCTTAGCCACTGAGGCACACTGGTACAAGTTGCGTATAAGTATGTCTGTTGTAAACTAGAGCGTGTAGTTGAACCCTGGACCTCGCCCTCCGCAGTCTGAAGCCTTAGCCACTGAGGCACACTGGTACAAGTTGCGTGTAAGTATGTCTGTTGTAAACTAGAGCGTGTAGTTGAACCCTGGACCTCGACCTCCGCAGTCTGAAGCCTTAGCCACTGAGGCACACTGGTACAAGTTGCGTGTAAGTATGTCTGTTGTAAACTAGAGCGTGTAGTTGAACCCTGGACCTCGCCCTCCGCAGTCTGAAGCCTTAGCCACTGAGGCACACTGGTACACGTTGCGTGTAAGTATGTCTGTTGTAAACTAGAGCGTGTAGTTGAACCCTGGACCTCGCCCTCCGCAGTCTGAAGCCTTAGCCACTGAGCACACTGGTACAAGTTGCGTGTAAGTATGTCTGTTGTAAACTAGAGCGTGGAGTTGAACCCTGGACCTCGCCCTCCGCAGTCCGAAGCCTTAGCCACTGAGGTACACTGGTACACGTTGCGTGTAATTATGTCTGTTGTAAACTAGAGCGTGGAGTTGAACCCTGGACCTCGCCGTCCGCAGTCCGAAGCCTTAGCCACTGAGGCACACTGGTACACGTTGCGTGTAATTATGTCTGTTGTAAACTAGAGCGTGGAGTTGAACCCTGGACCTCGCCGTCCGCAGTCTGAAGCCTTAGCCACTGAGGCACACTGGTACACGTTGCGTGTAATTATGTCTGTTGTAAACTAGAGCGTGGAGTTGAACCCTGGACCTCGCCGTCCGCAGTCCGAAGCCTTAGCCACTGAGGCACACTGGTACACGTTGCGTGTAATTATGTCTGTTGTAAACTAGAACATGGATTTGAATTCAGGTTACCACTGATTTAAATTTATTAAGAAATGTGTTGAAAGCTAACTGTTTTAACTTGGTTGACTCACAGTATCTAAGAACATTTTAAACACTTAACTTTATCGAACGTTCCATGACGTTTTAATTATCTAATTATCCTGAAGGTTTTAGTGTCATATACTCATATCTCATGGTTTTAGTGTCATAAACACATATCTTATGGTTTCTTGTCAGCTACCATTCATTAATTTAAAAATATATAAAAACTGTGATATATGTTTAGGAATAGGTCCAAAAGCCATGTGATATTTATAAAAATACCAAGTGATCTCCTGTCACCAACTAAGTCCAATATATCAAGCTATTTAAAACCTGCTTCACTTATTCTATTTGGATAGTCTCCCCACAATCTCATGATTGATCTAGTAGTATTCCCCTTTTACATTTCCAATATGTTGTTATATCTTTCCATGCCAGTTCGGAAGCGATTAAACAGCCTGTTCCCTATGAGGGAGGTTCATCCCACCTACAGGTATTGACGGATCGTTAATAAGGAACTTATTTCCTTCGTCAAAAATGTTCCACGCTATGACCGGGCGAGAAATTTGATTTACTCAACTGGAAAGAAGTACGTAGAGTTAAGTTAAGAGATTTTAAGTAACCATTCTGACGTGGAAGATCCTGCGTAATGGGGGGGGGGGGTTATTCAAGATCTTATTTAATTCTTTCAGTAGTGCCCTTATTTTAGTGTTTATTGTCCTAGGGGGCCGTAGAACGTTTGGCACACATTTTTGGCCGATTTGGAATGGCACGATTGGCACAGTCATTAGAGGGGATTAAGAAGGGTCAACCTGTAAGTTTCAGAAAGGCACGATTGGCACACACCGCCCGGCCAGGTAGTAGCAGCCAGGTGGCCAGAATGCGGGAAAATGGGAACTTTTTTGCCCCCGCAAATTCCCTGCTGTGGTGCTTATTGAAGTAAGCAACTAACCTAACCTAACCTAACCTAACCCAACCCAACCTAACCTAACCTAACCTAACCTAACCTAATTTAACCTAACCTAACCTAACGTGAGGTTTAAATTTAAAAATTTGTTATATCACGGGCAAATGACTGCCACGCAGAGTTGACGGGAATAATAAAATTCCCGTTTTCCCTCGTTCGATGGCGTCTACCTGGTCGAGCGACTGTGCCAATCCTGCCTTTTCCAAGCAGGCGAGTTGACCCTACTTATTCCGCTCTAATGATTGTGCCAATACTGCCATGGGCAGAAGGTCCAAAAACGTGTGCCAATCGTCCCGTCCCCTCCTAGGGAACTCCTTTGTCATTTTTTAGATAGATAAATAGTTTGAAAAGTTTTTTATTGTACGTTTGTTGTTGATGAAAATTTAAGAATATAATATATTAGAATGAAAAGTTTTTCAGTTTTCTTTTCTTTTTAAAGAAACTATCCGCTGCATAGGTATTTTGTTTAGTTCAGTTTTCAGGTTTTCAAGTTTTTTTTATGGTAGGTTTGATAGCTCCTGATTTGATAGCTAAATTTTAGTGAAATGGTTACTGTGTCTTCGATTTTGCTCTTGAAATCCGAAAATGAATAGAGGTATCTATTATGGAAGATTCCTTTCTTTAGGAAATATTTTTATAATACAGGGTGTTTCAAAAATGATGACTCGATTTTAAATAGTTATATTTATTAGAAACAAGAACTTTACCCAAAAAATATTGACATTAAGTTTACGAAAATGTATCATCAATGTTCAATGTGTCCTTCATTTGCAGCACATATGACATCTAGTCGATAGATGAATTCGTCCCAAACTGTATGTGAGGTGCCTATCAGAAATTCGGCTATTGACAGGATGTCGTTCGTGCTGCAGATGGAGGACACATTGAACATTGATGAGACATTAAAGCAGACTTCATTCTCTTGCGAGTATTAATGTCAAATATATTTGTGTAAAGCCCTTTTTTCTAATAAATATTTTATTTAAAATTGGGCCATTCTTTTTAAACACCCTGTATAACTAATAAATTTAAATTCAAAGAATAAACTTAAAAAATATATCTTCATATTGAGCTGTATATTATAAATAAAGCAATTTATTGAACTTCTAGTTAACAAATATTTTTGAAAATGAAACAGTTTAGTTGTAGTATCCCCATATGTCGATGTTGAAGTGGTAGCCTCTCCCCCGGGTACTCTTGAAGCGGAAGCACACCTTGTGCTTGCCTACCCCACCCCCATCCCTCTTCATGTACGCCACTCCTCCCTTGCCGGCGTCAGCTATGTTGAAGGCTGTGATGGTGAACTTTGCATGGTGTCTCTTCTTGGGAGGGTAACACACCTCGTGCGATCTCACCCTGGGGTAGGGCAGCAGGTGGCCGTTGGTCTTGAGACTCTCATGGAATAAGAGGCTGAAATAAAATTGTTAACATAAGTAAATTTCAAGGTTCAGCTTTGTAAGCGATAAGATTAGTACTGCATAAAATAACTGTTCGTCGTGCAAAGTAAATTTAATGACATCATTTAGTTTCATACAATATGTATTTTGTCATCATATTGCAACTCGTTAATTTCTTGCTTCCTCGACAGGTTTAAGCGTTGCTGACACGAAGAATGTTACTTGTGTTTGGTGTTGTGTGATATTCGCTCGGATACACGCTCGGTAACTACAGTAGGAAGTGTATTTAGAATCACGCGAACAAGTCTTATCTTAAAGAAATTAACGATGCTATATTAATTTATTTAGTTAGGTTTTGAACCTAAATACTCGCAACTAAAATAAATATTTAGTTTGAACAAAAACAACGTTGAAAAACTGTTCGGACTGTTGGGGGCTTCCCTCAGTTTGTATTTCCATAAAATGTAAATCATAATAACTAAACACAAGTTATTAAATCTTATGTATTAAAATTATACGTATTAAAATACAGTGTATTTAAAACTGAACAACGAACGATTGTCTAATATTACAGATTTAGACTTGTTTGAAAACAAAAACTAAATACTTTTTTAAAGTATTTACACGTATTGTCGCGATATTTAAAAAATCCACAGAGAAGCGTCATATTGTTCTGATTGTTTTCACAGACAATACAACAAAAAACTAAATAAATAAACTTTTTATTGCGTAATAATAATTTTTAATATGTCATGCAATCGTCAACATAATATAAGTATAATATATAAAATGTATTACAATTCTAAACTAAACAACAAATGGCCATTCACCCCACATTCAAATACATATATTTCTAACATTCATACAGCCACAATGACACTGTCTTCCTGTCCTGCTATTTAATCTTCCCAGCGACTCATCATGAACTCATCCACAGAATAGAAAGCTTTAAAAACGCCAAGAAGTGTCTAAGTTGAGTTTTGAATTGAGTTTGGTTATTAATTGGAAATCCTTCAGGGAGCTTGTTTAGTAGTCTGACACCAACCTTATGTAACCTTATGTGGCATGTGGTCTGATAGTGCCAATCTGTGTTGCTCTGTTCGGAGGTTGTCCCTGCCTCTAGTGTAGTATTGGTGAACGTTTCTACCACGAATCAAGGAAGAACGTGATCTGCAGTATATTATCACGACATACATATAAGGGCAAGGTAAAGTCAGCAATTTTAACTCCCTAAAAGAATTCCGGCACGACTCTCTATGGTTAAATTTAGCAATTATTTTGACAGCCTTTTTTTGAAGTTTAAAAACTCTTTCAGTTTTGCTTTTTTGCACAACCTCCCCAAAGTCTCACTCCATATGCTAGGTGTGAATGCACCATGCTATAGTAGCTATAGATTTTCCCGTGTTGTATACCGCGAAGAAATTGGTAACTGTTATATCTTAACAGTATTCACAAATGACGAATTTATTTTCTTAAATGTTATATACAAGAAAAAAATCTGAACGATAGTATTTAATATGGCAAACAAAATATTTTAGTAGAAAAAAAAAGCAATTTAGAAGAAACTCACGTATCTACAGGCTTGTTGGACACCGTCTTGCGAATGCCTCTGGTAATACTATGGGCGCCCTCCTCCTCGTACTCCTCGGCGCCTGCCAGGCTGACGACCAGCACCACCAACACCATCAACACACCTGCACTTCTGTACATCTTGACACCAGAGGTCCTCGAGCTCAAACTTCCTGCTGTTATAAGTGGCTTGTTTATGTCAACAGCTCGTGCCCAAATTTAATTAATGGAGTTAATAATACATTTCGTGAATACTTGGTCTACGGATTATGTCTTGACACGTTTTGCTCCGTGACTTCAGAATCAAAATAGTTTATTTTAATAATTACAGTCTTTGATCCCGACAAATTTTAAATAAATGATCGTTGGGTGTCCACGCTAACATACATATTAACGTACTAAAGAAATAAACATAAAATGAAATATTCATAATTTGACAATTTGGATAAATAAGTAATGTAACAACTAACAAGCTCTTGGCATCGGTACTTAAAATATAAATTCAAAATTTACAACCAGAGAGACAATAGTAAAATAGAAAGCAATATTAAATCAATCATAACATGAACAAGCATAAAAGCTGAGAAATACATAATAGAAAAAGTAAAATAAACAATCCATTTTACATATTTTAGTATTAATAGTTTTAATTTTTATATATTATATAACTTTTTTTTCTTCAGTGACGCTTATGTAAAGCTTTTAACATTTGAACAATTTTCCGGTATACTATTAAATATTTTTGATAAAATGTAATCAAGTGAGTATTTCTCGTATGTATTACAGAATCTAGGCAATACAAACCTTTATACGTTTCTAAATGAATTATTTGTTTTAACGTTTGGGTACTTCTAGGGATCTGACCGGCAATATTTATGAATAAGTTTTTACTTGAATAGACGTTTACTATTCAAGGTATTATATCTAAATAAAAAGCTAAAGTAATGAATATCTTCCTGGTGCATGCCTAACTGTCGAAGGAATTTCCTTCGTTGTACATTATATATTCGAGATATAAGTTGATTTGGAGGCTTAACCCCAAACCTCTTCCCGTATCGTATCAACGACTCACACATTGATTTGTATATTCATTTATTTAATATTTATTTGATTTAATTTATTTTATTAATAAAGTTAAATTTATTTTATATTAATTTATTTGTATATTAAATTATTTAAGCTGAATTAAATAATTTATTAAAACTGTGTAATACAGTTTTTCTGAGATAACCTTCCATCTTTTCGACAGAATGTTTGTATGAGATTCCCATTTTAATTAATTTATTGTCAATGGTGATGTCTAAATACTTCTAAGCTAAGACAAAAACCGCTATTATCATTAGGGTTTGATAAACATCAATAGCTGTGGCTTTTAATTACTGGTTATTGATTAGTTTTTATGTGAGGAATGAAAATTGATTACAAGGTTTTTTGAGAGTTAATTATTAACTTTTTATCGTGAACCCATCAAAACAACGTGTTATAGTCCGATGATATTTTAGATTCTGTTTGATAAACGTCCTTGTGAGCTACTGTAATTCTCGTGTCATCCGCACACATAAACAACATACCGTGAACATTTTGATTCGAAAGAATGTTAACATGTATATTAAAAAGTATTTGAGCCAGTACACTACCTTGAGGTACATATTGATTGGAACAGTTTTCGTTAGCTATCGTTGTCTTGACCTCTGGTATGAGACTGGTTGAGGTGTGATGAAGTTTTTATCCCTGCATCATTAAGCTGCTTTTACACCAAAATCTTCCACTAAGTTTTCCACAAATTGCGGCAATATGTTGCTCTTTCTACAAAACACAGCAACTTTCTCTGTCTTCCACTTGTGGAGACAGTGGTTTCAATAAATTTTGGTTTCCCACGGAGTGTCGGTAAAGATCAAAGAAAGTTGACAACAAAAGTGGAGATTTGTTGCTGCGCGCTTTGTGCAAGCAACTTGTAGGAAACTAGTGTAAACTGTCCCCCTTCCACGCGCCCTGGACATTTCGTCGGGGCTAACATTACCCCCTAAGTGCAAGTCTGTAGTTCAGCTCAGGTGTGTTCGGTGATTTCGATTCAAATGCCCAGTTTACTGGTCATTCTCAGAAAGTTTTTTTACAGTCCTGTCGCACCTCAGCTCAACGGATCGACGTCATCTCTCAGAGACCAGCTATCATGTCACTGCCACTGTACCTAGACTTCAACGAAGGTCTCATCCAATATCTTCGGGGCCCTCTTGTATAGTGGATGGCTAAGATGACAGAAGAAGCCGCGGCAATAAGAACGTCTTCTTTGTTCGACATCCTTGATACTACTGCCTAATTTTTCGCGCGTAAGTTCTTTGGCAACAAGTTTTCCACTTGTTTCTCTAATTTGAGAACAGCAACTTTTAGTTTTCTACAAACAATTTGTTGTCAACTTTAGTGTAAACGCGGCCTTAGAGTTGAATCCTGTAAAAGTGTTCTACAGTTGCAAGAATATATAATATAAATTGAGGAATTAATGTTTTTGATCGAGTCTGTCTAGATTATTAATAAATTTTAGATAACATTTTCGGTAGGGCTAACAAAGTTGTTTAGAGTTGAAATTGTACAGTAACAGATGATTAGTATCCCACAAAAATGCCTTGAAAGCCACCAGGGTATGTTGTGATAAGACAGATAATAGACAGAAGTCATGAGTGCTTTTAACTGTCATCTGTTGAAATTGAATTCAGGAAAGTACTTGTTGGATGTGGAGTTGAATTTATAATAAAATAACAATTTCAAATAGCTAACAATTATATTTGGATCAGCTATTCTGCTAATTAGTATATTAGATTTTTTTATATTCAACACACATCTCTAAGGATCTCTCATCACATCATGTCCAATGAATGTTTCCAAATCATATTGATATGAAAAAATTCGAAATTTTGCTGATCAAATTTCGAAAAGTAAAAACCACTGTTTGACTAATTTTGAGTGGAACATTTCCTATTGGAAATTTTTTACTCCAAATATTCCACTCACCTTAACTATTCAAGAGTTATTTATATTTTTAAATGACATTTCAAAACTTCAATAATACTGTAGGGAAGCTCCAAATGTAATTGTTAAATGTTGAAACTTTCTTACTTTCTACTTCTTATGACTTCAGTGAAATGGACTATAATGGTTTTAATTGTGTAGTAAATTCCGTGATTAGAACAAACACTTTAGAATATTTATTTGGATTACTAGTTATTTCTCGACAATTCCAGTTGGCTATTGTCAGGTAACAGTTGACTTGCCGACTAATCGTGTAGTGTTTTATAGTAATTCCGTTTAAAGAATAAGTTAGTTTTATTCCAGATCATAGTCTTACAGTCATGCTGGATGAGACTGAAATCGAAGAAGTCTACTCTACTAAATTCCTTGGAATACACCTTGATCGAGGGTTGACTTGATATTGTCATGTAGATAGCGTATGTTCTAAATTATCATAAGGAATTTATGTTTTGAGGCAACTCGCCAAATATTGCCCAACTCAGGTACTGATGACGGCATATTATGGAATAATTTATCCACACCTCTCATACGGTTTGAAACTGTGGGGAGGTTGTTCGAAATCAAAAATTTCAAGGGTGTTCATCCTTAAAAAAAAGCAATTCGAGTAATAGCAAAGCAGAGAGACTCGTGTAGACCAGAATTCAAAAACTTGAAACTGTTGACACTACCCTGCCTCTATATTTTAGAAACATGCCTTTTTTTTAATACAAATGCGAATACATAAGAGGTAGCAACCTACACTCTTATGAAACAAGAGGCAGGGAAAATTACCGAACTGGAAGGCACAGGACGGTGATTTTTGAACAATTGCCTTCAATTTGTCAACAGACTGCCAAATTCAATTAACAGTGTTCCACTGCTGAAGGCATTTAAAACTCGTCTGAAAAAATTACTGGTTGCACAAGCATTTTACAGAACAGACGAGTTTATGACACAGGACTGGGAGATCACAGAAGCGTATGACTGACGTAGGGCGAGAGATGGAAACATTCGAATGAATGATCTCGATGTGAATGTATTCTAAGTGAATGTAAGAAATGTATGTTTGAAAGGGTCTTTTTTTGTAAGTGTGAAAGCAAAATTTTAACATTAACATTAAGCTTGACGTTTACCAATACAATTATACTGAAAGTATCACGGAAATAAATATATTATTATTATAACAAGGTAAAGTTAATGAGTCAGAAGTATTTAGGATATAATTTTATGAACCGTAAACAATGTTTCGGTTATGCTTTCTACAAGATTATATTTTTGAACAAAATAACGTATTTTCAAAGAATCCTTCCTTTACATTTTGGTTGAACTCTAAATAGTACTTTTATCTGTAATAACATATTGATAATTATCGATTACAATTAAAAAAAAAACGTTTTTAACCAATTTAAGTATTATGTGTATAATATTTTGCAAGGCGAAATTAATATTCAATATGTGTTCATGTTGGATCCAATATTGGAAGGCAGGTAGTACACAAAAATAGACCAAGCAAGATTTATATTTTGACACAATACTTAAAAAATGCATATAGTTTCATTTTAAAACCCATTTTTTTTTTTTTTTTTTTGTTTTAGCTAAACTGCAAACGATGGTTTGTGTGTCCATTTTGCTTATCTAAGTGCCCTCAGCTTATATTCGGGCACATACATTTTTGTCTTTTACACTTTTCTCAGATATAGACGAAAATTAATTAGCCTTTAAATTTCTTTTTACCATCTTTATTTTTGTTATTTATTCATTTGTTCTTTTCCATCTATTGTTATTTTATTTCTTTTTAGTTTGACAATATTTTGACATGTAATCAATATTCAGCAAACCACGTAACGTTGTTGAGTAAAGCTGTTTATTTTTTTCCAAATGTATTCTTGGTCATAATTGTATTATTACTTCGGGCAAGTGCCAGTTATTAATTTACAACATATTATATAAATATTAAATACCATAGAGGGAACAAGGAAATAAATTGAACGAGTATAGTCTATAGATGTGTTTATTGAACTATTTATCACAACAGTTCGCATGAAACATTAAGGCTTTAAGTGCCTTTTTTGTAAGTACCGTAGATGTCGATGTCGAAGTTGAAGCCTTTCTCTGCTTGGCTTTTGACGTGGAAGCACACCTTGTGTTTGCCAACTCCGCCACTTGTAACCCAGGCCAACCCTTTCTTGCCGGAATCTTTGATGGTGAACGTCGTTATCGTGAACTTGGCCCGCTTCTTCTTCTTGTTGGGGAAGCAAATATCTCCCTCTTTCACCACATTCTTTTTCCCATCCGCCTTAAAGGTTTCGTCATATATTTGACTGCAAACGAAAAAAATGTATTGAGGCAATTGACTTATGTAACATAAAATATTTCAGCATGTTTTTTCATAACAGACAAGATGTCTAATTTGACTCAATTTTTATTAAATAACATAAATTTATAATGAATGAACATTTTTACGGTTTTTATTGTAAATAATGTCTTTTCTGTAATGTTTTCCTTGGATAGAAAGTAAGCTTTCAGCGTAACACTGGATTTTTTACGTGACTTGACACGTTTACAACTTAGAATTGTCTTTTAGTTTTACAACCACGATTAAATCAATAGTCTCCTGGTTTGTTGTTAATGTCTATTTTCGACACTATTGTACTTTTATTAGTATTTATGAGTAAATGGTATCATTCATGTGAATTTAATGAGAATTAAAATTAAAAGTTGAAATGTACCAAAGTAATAAAAATTGAATAGAATCTAAACAAAAAATGTACCAAAATACAAGTTTTGAATATGAATTTGAATATTATATGTATATTGTACCTATGTACGTAAATGTTTTATACCTTCTCTACCTACTCTCTGATCAGATCTAGACTAAAATAATTTTGCTCTCCAAGACAGATGTGCCAAAGTTGACATGTTCTAATTACAACAAACGTAATAATGATAACGTGTATTATTCTGTATATTTTAACGTGTATCGTGACCCCTCTTTAAACAGATGTGCAGTTGGCTTGCAATTAGGCTGTTGATGTGTTAAATTGATATGCCTTTTAATCGAGTTTATTACTAAGATAGTGATGAATTCATTTGTTTCACAGTCAAAGAATATTTTTGTTTCGAAATCATTGAACAATTGTACCTAGACTGGACTTCTTTTTTCAACTCTACATAATTATTTAGTCCCAGTAAACAAAGATATTTTTTACAGTATTCCTTTATAGTAAATGGATTTTTAACGTAACGATGAAACGTCAGTATTTCCACTATTCTAATAGAAAAAAAGTTACGTAATTTAAAAATAATTTAACTGAAAAAATGATTATTTTAGTGCGTTGTTAAACAAGAATACAGCATACAAAAACCCACTGGCCATAAATGTTAACTATTGGATAGTTTATACATGCGAGTACCTCTGGTATTTTACCTGTAATATTTTAATATTATATTATAAAGGTCCATTAACGTAAAAACAAAATAATCCATGAAAAAAACTTGTATAGTTAGGCCTAATACTACTTGTTCTTTACCTAAAGATTTAATAGGAAATCATCAGCTAAAGTAATAGAGTAGGGGGCCAATACCTCTGTTCGTGTATCAGAGAGTGGGTGGGCCAAAACTTGTATAGGAGGATGAGTGGGCCAATACCTCTGTACGTGTTTAGGAGGATGGGTGGGCCAATACCATTGTACTTGTATGGGAGGATAGGTGGGCCTATACCACTGTACTTGTATGGGAGGATAGGTGGGCCTATACCACTGTACTTGTTTGGGAGGGTGAGTGGTCCAAAACCACTGTACTTGTATGGGAAGATAGGTGGGCCTATACCAATACGTTTATGGGAGAATGGGGGGGCACACTGTACTTGTATGGAAGGTTAACAAATTTAATCACATTTTAAAATTAAATTTGCAATAATTATTTGACTATAAAAAATATTTTAAAGCTTGTATACCATTCTTACCACTGGATTGTATGATCCAAAGTTCGGGCAAAAAATAGATAGGACGTTTTTTATGATAGATCAGATATCAGGGGTATTCTCACGAGAAAAATGAACTCCCTGCCATAAATGTGTTTACAAATAAATACTCACGTATCTACGGGTTTGTTGTCGACCATCAGGCGAGTGCCCATAGTGATTTTGTGAGCTCCATCCTTGTCCTCGTACTTCTTACGCCCCCTGACCTCCAAGGGCAGGGTGACAGCTAGTAGTACGACTACTAAAAGAGTTGCAGATCCGTACATCCCGGTGTCAGAGCTGCGAGACCACATACGCTGGTGCCTCCGTCCCCGTTGTTTTAAAGGCAGTTTGACGTAACTTACACGTGACTAAATTTAATTAGCGAGTCTCAAAATACCTTCATGATTGTTATTCGTTGTGATCAATGTGTGGATTATGCTGTGGCATGGTGCAAGTTTACTTTTGTACTCTGTTGTGTGGCTGAGACACATCGAAGGTCATGGTCCTGCGACACTTCACCGTTGAATTAGTGGGAGGAATTAGTAGTGCTATGATAAAATAATAAATAAATTCATCACTGCTATCTATATTCATATAAATTTATTAATATGATAAAAATAATTAGTATTTTCGTAGTTTCAAATGATCCCACCGGGTGAAAATATAAGTCCTACAACAGGCCAACGACACCGACGGTGAGGTCAAACTTGCGGTAATAACAATAATATTGATTGCTTAACACATTTACATTTATTACATATTACATTTATTGCTTTAAATGTTTCGCAAACGTTAGATTAAAAAATAGTTTTAGCTACCTACATATTCATTCTTACAATAGCCACATTTATACATACGAGTGTTTCATTCACCCGCTGCTCTCACATACATCTACCCAAGCCATGCCATCGCCAGTGTTAATAATCTAATCATTAGTCTCCCAGTGATGTGTCAAGAACTCTCCCACACTGTAAAAGGACTCAGAAATCAAACCCCTTTTTAAACGTGCCTTTAATGCCTTGGGCATATCGAGGTTCTTAAATTCAGATGGTAAACTGTTGATTAATTGGACACCAATCTGTGAGGGAAGGTGTTCATAGACGGTGGTCCTATGTTTTCTAGTACGGTTCCAGTGGCTGTGTATGTCAGTCCCACGTGTAAGAACATACTTAGACCTAAATTAATGGGCAGTTTCCAGTATGTATATACAAGGCAGAGTCAACAGTTCCAGTGTTCTGAATGCGGTTTTGCATATTGGCAGATTACAAATGATTCTGACTGCTCTTTTCTTGCAATCTGAATAGTCGAATGAATCCAGTATTTGCATAGCTACCCCAAAGCACAACTCCATAGGACAGGTGAGGGTAGATGAGACAATAGTACGCCGACAACAAAACTTGAGCTGGGCAAAGTTTAGTCAGTGTTCTCAGAACATAAATGCCAGAGGATACTTGGAGCACACACTGTCTACGTGATTGCTCCATGTTAAACTCCGATCATGGACTACGCCAACAAATTTGGTCGATTGAACTTCCTTGACCTCTGAATCGTCTAACATCACTCAAGGATTATACTCCAAACGTGATGGGCGTAAACAGAAACCAATAAAAGTTAATTTTGAGGGGTCTATTCTAAAATTAATGTTATTCAAATGTTGGGTGCATGCATTTAGTCATATTAATGTCTTAATTTCCACGTCTGATTTGGTCTTTCCGATTAAGCATATCGTCGTATCATTAGCGTATTGGACGAGTTGAACATGTCTAACTGACGATGAAATATCATTTACGTACATAAAAAATAAAAGCAAGGGCTAAGAATGGATCCTTGGTAGACACCAACATTAAGAGGATACAGTTTTGATTTATATATATAAAAATAATAACACTTAGCAATCTTTTTGGTGTTTTTAATTTTCAAGATCGATTTCAGTCTCGTAAGACTATCATCAGTTAAAAAAAAAAAAAAAAAAAAAAATTTTCAACTGATAATAGTCTTACGAGACTGAAATCGATCTTGAAAATTAAAAACACCAAAAAGATTGCTAAGTGTTATTATTTTTATATATATAAATATATTAAGCAATCTATAAGCTACAAATGTCAAACAGTTTTGATGTTTGACTTTAACTTGGACTTTCTAAGACCTCGAGAAATCGAGATAAACAAGTTGAGTGTGAATTTATGATGTCAAGGATTGTATACTTCTTCCAGAATGGTGTACTTAAAATGTACAATAAACATTAGGCTAAACATTTGAGATGGTAAAGCGGGTAGGTATATCTTAGCACTAGATCGTACAGGGCGAGTTTTAATTCAGTTAATTTCTTAAATAATTTACATAGTTTAAAAATATTTGCTTTTTGAATATGCGATTAAATATTTACAAACCAACGCTACGTTTAGGGTTTTCAATGTTATTGGGGATCACTTGGGTTTCAAGAGCTAGGAGTCAACTTCGAAATGTTAAATAGGAATGTGATCACGTGATATTTTAACCTGTCATTTCAAGCTGAAAACGACGGTGCAATCATAATTAAAAAAAAGGGTGTGTCATACAGGTGATAAATGGCATATTATATAGTCATGTTCCTATTTAAAATTTTAAAGTTGACTGCTAGATTTGGGACCTTAAGCGATCAATATTAACATTGAAACACTCTAAATGTAGTATGGGTTATATTAATCTAATAGTATATTCAAGAGGCCAATATTTTATAAAATAAGGAAATAAGTTAGGGAGTAACTGGCTAAAAGTCACCATTTATACAGCAATCCAAAGTTTGTAGGCAAACAAACGGAAAAAATTGAAAATATTTTCTTAAAATACCTAAAACGAGAGGTTCTTACGATATTTTTATGATAAACTAGGGGATACCCCTGCACGCTTCGCTTGCCAACCCCATCACTCACTACACTCGTGATACCTCGGCCTTCAGCCTCGGCATCTGACTTTTGCCAATAAATATTAGTAGTTAAACTGCATTTAGTAGAGTCATAATATGTAGTTTAACTTCCAGTAGCTCACTCATTGCACTTTACTTCCAACATATTTACAGTTTAAATATAAACACCCAAATTTATTACTGAGATAAGGAAAGATGTATAACCTTCTCGATATTATAAACGTCATTAATTACATTGTAACAGCTGTTTTACTCGTAATTATACAGAGAAAAAAGTGTAATTAATTGTAAACTCTCAGTTCATTAATTTAGGATAAAATGTCAAACATACAAAATAGAAATGCTTATATATTTACAAAACAGCTGTTTCAATTTACTAAAATGAATAAAATATTATCCTTATGGAACAAACTTTTAGAGGTGGTTTATACCCCTTAGGAGTCTTCTATATTTATAAAAGAGGATGTTTGTATATATATATATATATATACTAGCCGACCCGTGCGAAGCATTCGCCCTGTATTCTCTTTAAATCCCTCTTAATTAAAGTGCACACAGTATAGTTAGTAACGCATAGTTAGAGTGCAATTTAACCTAATGTAGATATGGATTAAAGAAGAAATAAAATATGTGAGTGTAAATTTAATATAATTTATTTGATAAATGTTAGGTTAAGTTATTTACAAATTAACAGCATTCTAGTAAATAAAGAAATAATATAAAAGCTAAAGAATCTATGTGCTACTTAACTTTGAGTTTGGACTAAGTATTGTTCATCGTCGTAAATGTAGCAAAAACAAATCAATCGATTTGAGAAATAAATATTTGTTTGTTTTGATTTATTTAATTCACATGTTACAGCTGATCAAATAATGTAAATAAACATTTCAAGTTTAAATTACTTGCAGAATGATATAATAGGTAATTTTTCCGAAAAACTATTGGAAAATGAGAGATTTGTATATTTTCATCAAGTAGTGAGTAAAAAAAAGCTTTAAAATGACACCTCATTTATGAAAATTGGTGAAGAATTAAGGAAGTTATGGCGTACCGACAAAAAAAGTACTTTAGAAATTATAATATATATATATATATATATATATATATATATATATATATATATATATATGTGTGTGTGTGTGTGTGTGTGTGTGTGTGTGTGTGTGTGTGTGTGTGTGTGTGTGTTTGAAGTTTATGCGCTGCCAAACCATCCAACCGATCGCCATGAAACTTTAGGATGTCCTGTATACTCCCGAGATGGTTTCTGTGAAGTTTGATGCAGATCCGTCCACAGGGTCCCGCCCCACGGGCTCCTAAATATCCCATGTTATTCAAATGGAGAATCTGAATTGTTTACAAAAAACATATGACTGTGTGGTTTAATGTAGTTTCACATGCCATAAGCAGATTGAAGTTCTCAAAACAACAGTACTGTATATGTTTTGATTTATTGTAGTTCTACATTTCACCTTGAGAGTGTAGCACACACTACTTTTACTTGATCAGGTGATCTGTATTTGGTGTCAACCTTTTTTCCTCGGTAATTAAAACATGTGGTGAAACGTGAAAATAAAAAATAAATAATTATTTGTTTTGCAGTTTACTTTTTATGACATGCCTCCTAAAAAATCTAATATTGGTAGAAGAAGCAAAAATGCTCGAATTCTTTCAGCTATTAGGTTCTAAATCAAACTCAATATTATGACCGGCGAAGCGTGCGGGTACAGCTAGTATTTTATAAAGATGTAAATACTTTAGTTTTCCTATTTGGCCTACAACAAACTTTTGTACCAAATTTAAGACCTGTAGGATTACGGGAAGTGGGAGAGTTAGTGATGAGTGAGTGAGGGCTTTCTCTTTTATATGTAGAGATATATTTACAAACAAGGAAATTCAGCCATAATAAATTTACATTAATGTTTTTTTCTATTTCTTTGCCATCTATAGCGTTTTGTGTTTTTCATAATCGTTTTGTAACGCATTGTTTATATAAAAGTGACCTAATTTACGCAGGACAGATTATTGAAAGGAAAGAACTATATCATTGTATCGTCAATATTATTTTTGTAATAATATTTTTTTAGTTTCACTTCAGCATATATTTTATCAATTGATATTCCAACATAAGTACACAATCACACACGCAACATAATATACGAACAAGATAATACAGATATTATGATGGTCAGTTTCAGTAGATCACGTTTAACAACCTTGGACCGAAGAAATTTAGAAAGTAAATGAATCCCCTCTCACTCTTTCATGCTGGATCAGTTTGTGATTTCAAGCATGAAATACAATAATTAAAAAATATTCAACCTTCGAAGAAAATTATAAATAAATATGAAATACTAAACCAAATGTTTACAACATAACTATGATTGGAGAATATTTATTTACTTAATACTATTAATTATTAACTAACTATAGGGATTTATGGATGAAGAGGAACGTAAAACCCTTTTTAAAATTACAACTTCAAATCCAAGTGCTTTTATTTCTCACCATTCATGAGAATTTTTCAAATTACTAAGTTTATTTTTCTTGTTTCTTACAAAACTGAACTTATACTATAATTAACATAAAGTCTGTCTCATGCAGTTTGTATAGTGTTCGTTTTACTCAATTTTTATAGTGTACATTACTGAAATACAGTAAAAACACAGTACTCTTGTTTCAGGTTTGTGTTCCTGCTTTGTAAATAGGTTACATTTTTAATCCATTTTTTGATTAAGATAACAAATTTCAATAACCTCTATATTTGAATTTCTTACTGTTTTGGATATTTTGAAAGTTAATTTTAGTATATCGTAATTAGTTTTTTCCTAAGTTACTTTTTCATTTTTAAGTAATGTTAGCAAAACATTATATCTAGGTTTTAATAGTTTCAAATCAATTCTTTCATTAAGATAAACAATTCCAATAACTTCTATGTCTGAATTTCTCAATCACCCACTTAATAAAGGTATGTTCCAGAACATACCTCCCATATTAACTGCAATGAAAGTCTCAACAACTAGTCCAAGTGTGAAAACCAATTTACCGCACCTCTTACACTACAAACTGATGTAGCTGTAACCACAATCAGCTGGCTTCGTTAACTATAGCTGGTCGTAAATCAGCTGGTTCAAGATTTCAGTAGATTTTTTTAACCAACAGCAATCGTTTTGGGATGAATATTCATTGATTGGAATTGCTTTTCTCTACTAACGTTCGTTTGGGAGGGAGCCCTTTTCAAATTTGACGAACTATCTAAGTACAGTATAATGGGTTTTAAAGTTTTTAAATATTTAGAGAGAAAAAGCTGGTGCTTGTTCTCAATGAATATGCAGCTTTTCACTGCAATGTATTTAGTGAGGTTATGATTTCTACGGGTTGTTTTCTGTATTATAGTGTTGCATTTCCCCATAAATTATAAGACAATAGAGCACGCTTTTTGTTAGCCGTGCAGTCCCCGGCTTCAATGGAAGAATGACATATTTCCTGATAGGCCTATTGTTTGATAGTGAAGACATAGGCGAAACAGCCAAACATATATTGCGTAATATAAGACGTTTGTGTGCTATTAAATAATTAAGACCTTGTTACACATGTACGATCATAGGCAATTCTTTTGACACCTCAACCGTTTAGAGTAGTTAAGAGAAAGGGAGAGTTTCGTTGACAAAAAGCTGCTTCACATCTTATATATAAGGATAAGCAGTTACTTATTGCAGATTTTACATTACCTCATCACTCAAACGTGCTATTGTCAAATATTGCTGATTTAGACTTAATCACTGGTTTTGAAAACACAAACTCTAAATAAAGATAATGATTTTTTCCCCAACATTCCACAGCCTTACACGTGTTATCACGGTATTTTAAAATCTATATAGAAGCGCCATATTGTTCTAAAATGTTGTTGGTTTTGCTGTCTTGTATACTGCGAATAAAATGTTATAAGATAACAGTCAGTATTCACAAATGTTGAATTTATTTTTATATTATATTCATTGACAATAATTCTAAAAGATAATATTTTAAATGACTACAGCAAAAATGTATGTGTAAGGACGTGCAAGGTTAGTTTTAAAGTTTGACAATGGGCTCTCGTGTAGTTGTCCTACAGGTGTGCGTGACCTTGAGAAGGTGTTAATATAAGGGTGGGGGTACTTTTCTAAAAACGTTGTACTGATCAGATGATTGAAAGCGAGACAATATTAGTCACCGGTGTTAATAGAAATTCACCGGTAACTAATTATGGTTTATTAATTCTATATGTGAATGTAATCATGTAATCTGTTTTTTTTTTTTTTTTTTTTTTTTTTTTTTTTTGTAATTCATTGCAACTATTTACTATTGTTCCTGAAAAGTCTGTTTCGTAAACTATTTATGTTAATTGGGATTATTTAGAGGACATTTTTATTAAACATTATTGGCTTTTTAGCTTTTTACTATTAGTGACATTTAAAAAGTACTAATATAATACGTATCTTATTTATTTAAATAATCTCGATTAAATAAACAAATAACATATGGTTTTTGGCATTTTTAAAATAAGAAAAATATTTTTGTACTATTACTGTGATTATAACATATAAGATTATAAATGAAACTTTAATATTTGTTTTGAGACATGTTAAATATTTATTTTTATTGTCATATTATTTTAAAAGTGACTATAAAATATAATTTCATCCCAATACCACCGAACGTGTATGAGCAGGTGCGTCAATACCATTGAACGTTTATGGGCGGGTGGTTTAATACCACTGAACGTGTATGGGCGGGCGGGTGGTTCAATACCACTGAACGTGTATGGCCGGCCGGGTAGCTCAATACCACTGAACGTGTATGGGCGAGCAGTGGATCAATACCATTGAACGTGTATGGGCGGGTGGTTTAATACCACTGAACGTGTATGGGCGGGTGGGTGGGTGAATACCACTGAACGTGTATGGGTGGGCGGGTGGTTCAATACCACTGAACGTTTATGGGAGGGTAGGTGCGTCAGTACCATTGTACGAGTATGGGCGGGCAGGGGAGCTCAATACCACTGAACGTGTATGGGCGAGCAGTGGATCAATACCATTGAACGTGTATGGGCGGGTGGTTTAATACCACTGAACGTGTATGGGCGGGTGGGTGGGTGAATACCACTGAACGTGTATGGGCGGGCGGGTGGTTCAATACCACTGAACGTTTATGGGAGGGTAGGTGGGTCAGTACCATTGTACGAGTATGGGTGGGCAGGGGAGTCAATATCACTGAACGTGTATGGGTGGGCAGGTGAGTCAATACCAATGAACGTATATGGGCGGGCAGGTGGTTCAATACCACTGAACGTGTATGGGGGGGTGGTTTAATACCACTGAACGTGTATGGGCGGGTGGGTGGGTGAGTACCACTGAACGTGTATGGGCGGGCGGGTGGTTCAATACCACTGAACGTTTATGGGATGGTAGGTGGGTCAGTACCATTGTACGGTATGGGTGGGCAGGTGGGTCAATATCACTGAACGTGTATGGGTGGGCAGGTGAGTCAATACCAATGAACGTATATGGGCAGGCAGGTGGTTCAATACCACTGAACGTTTATGGGGGGGGGATGGGGTCAGTACCATTTTACGCGTACACTCAAATCCCCAAGAATTTATTTGTCTTTGGTTACCAAAATGAAATAGCTCAACGTCGTGAGAGCGGTTAGTATATTCTAGTCCGAGAGCACAGTTAGACTAGGCCATCTAGCTTAGTTTTTTTACTCACTATAAGATATATTTTAATATATATAACATATATACAGAAGCATGTACGGGTATGAAATTTACCAAGACTGCACCTTGGAGTTAATTTTTATCTCATGTACAATATCTCTCAATCTCAATTTATGAAAAACATCAATCAAACTACAATCGTATTTGGTAAATAAATAGTAGACAACGCTTGTTATGTTGTCAGATGCAAAAAGATTGTTCCGCATAACTTTATATCAATTTAGTAGAAAAAATGTTAAACTTCTAAGACTATTTAGTAATTTAAAATAAAAACCTCATAAAGTGTTTACGTATATGGTGTAAAATAAATCATTTGATCAGATGATTATTCTGCTAAAACAGCCCTGAAGTTAAGGTGGCTGTTTCCCAAACACCAATCCACTGCTGGAAAATCGACAGTCCTCTAGGGTTCATCCTATTTGCGCCTCAAGATAGTTATACACACACACACACACACACACACACACACACACACACACACACACACACACACACACACACACACACACACACACACACACACACACACACACACACACACACACACACACACACACACACACACACACACACACACACACACACACACACACACACACACACACACACACACACACACACGCACACGCACACGCACACGCACACGCACACGCACACGCACACGCACACGCACACGCACACGCACACGCACACGCACACGCACACGCACACGCACACGCACACGCACACGCACACGCACACGCACACGCACACGCACACGCACACGCACACGCACACGCACACGCACACGCACACGCACACGCACACGCACACGCACACGCACACGCACACGCACACGCACACGCACACGCACACGCACACGCACACGCACACGCACACGCACACGCACACGCACACGCACACGCACACGCACACGCACACGCACACGCACACGCACACGCACACGCACACGCACACGCACACGCACACGCACACGCACACGCACACGCACACGCACACGCACGCACGCACGCACGCTAACACGCACGCGCACGCGCGCGCACGCACGCACGCACGCACGTGCGCACGCGCGCGCACACACACACACACACACACACACATCTAGTTACGAGGCGCAACTAGGATGTTCCCGCCCTGTAATAGCATTGCAATTTTACAGTCAGAGGCCAAAAAATGCTTTTCTATTTCAACTGGATGGTTTGTGTTTATTATTATAATGAGTTATATTGAACACTTTCTGATTATAAAAGGTTCAGGATCTTTCCGTTAATTTACTACCACTACTGTTTTTTCCGTTTGTTCACTACTGCTTGATAAATATTTTATTGCTCTAAAAACTGTTACCCAATAATTTTTACGTCCACTGTGGTATTCCTTATCCTCTAGGAATCCGTTATCGCTGGCCTTATCTCTTTCCAAGAGCTTACACAAGGACATTAAAGTATTAAATTAAAGCATTCAGCTTTAAGACAATCGTTGTATTTATCAGTTTGTTATCAACTTTAGTAATGACCTAACCTGACCTAACCTAACCTAACCTTAATTGCAATAAAAAATGTAGTGGTAGTGAATTAACGGAAAAGGTCCAAAGTCTAATGGACCATAAGTTCATATTAGGAGTTTTTAATGCAAATCATGAAGAATAGCAGTTGAAGTTATATTTAATCACGACAAAGTAGAAACATAATTTTACTCAATCTTTTAAATGTGGTCCACTAGAAAATGTTTTCACAAATGACACTTCACGTGTAACGATACGATTATTATTTCGAACCGAGTCGTTGAAATAAAAAACCTTGATATGTTGGTGTTTTTCGTGGAGGATAGAACATGTTAAAGAGGATGTTAATTAAAAGAACATGTTAAATTCAAACATTTCAAATGGATTTAAAATATTTATAGTGACCTTGACACTGACGGTTATTATTTTAGTATTATATTACCTCTCCTCTGTAACTTGACAAATTATTGTATTTATTCTACTAGGGGACTTGCTGCACTCGTGACACCTCGGCCTTCGGCAAATAACTTTTGACGTGAAATATTAGTAATTAAACTGTATTAAATAAAATCTTACTATTTAAATTAATTTACAGTAGCTCACTCACTGCACGCTCTATTAATATTCTAATAATTATAAATATTTATTAATTAGCTGATGATAACATACACACAGTAAAAATAGTAAATATTATTTTTTTTTAAACTTTGATTAAAAAACAGATCTTTGGAACAACAGCTGTAGAGTTAAAAACAAATCTTTGGTGTAACAACCGTTTTATTTTTGTATTTAATTCTTTCAATTAATTTATTATCATAAGCATATTATGGTAACTTTGAATGCATGTGGGGTGGAGCCCTATGGAGAAGCCGACGTGAAAACTGCATAAGCATAGTTGTTCTATTTAAGACCCAAAGAACAGTGTACAACATTTCAGCTCTTTACCAACATGGACAATTGGAGAATTAGTCCTGTCTTTGGCGTATACCACCCCGCCTCTATTACTTGACACGGACGATTATTACAATAGTATGTTATACCATCAACTTTCATTGTTCCTATCTTTTCATTTATTCATTTTTAAATCTATTTTTATTGTATTTTTTTTATTGTCAATTTGTTAATGCATAATCAAAATTCATTAATCCACGTAATGTTGATAAGTAAAGATATTATTTTTTTCTTTTTTCATTTTGGTTATAATTTAAAATTTACTTCGGGTAAGTGTCAGTTATTAATTTACAATGTATTATATAAATATGAAATACCATACTGGGAATAAGGAAACAAATTGATGGAGTATAGTCAATATATTTATTTATTGAACTATTTATCACAACAGTTCGGAATAAACATTAAGGCTTTAATCGCCTCAGTCAAAAGTACCGTAGATGTCGATGTCGAAGTGGTAACCGCTCCCTCTTTCGCTTTTGACGTGGAAGCACACGTTGTGTTTACCAACACCGCCACCTTTCTTGACCCAGGCCAACCCTTTCTTGCCGACATCGTTGATAATGAAGGAAGTAATGGTGAATTTTGACTGCTTGCTTTTCTTGTTAGGGTAGCAAATATCATGCTCTTTCACCTGCAACAAGGTCCCATCCGTCTTGATGCTTTCGTGGTATATATGACTGCAACAGGAAACATTTCCTTGAGACAATTGAGTAATATAACATGAAATATTTCAGTATGCTTTCTAATGTTAGCATATACGTCTAATTTGGCACAAATTTTATTCTAAATATGTCTCTTTTATATATATTTTAGAAAACAAGATGTCAGCGCATGCAACGTTGTTTTTTTTATATGATTTGGCACTGATTACTCATGACCTGTCAAAATTATATATTAGTTACACAGACACAAATAAATCAAGTATTTTCTTTCCTTTTTTCTGAGACTATTGTAGTTTGGTTTCTATTTGTGAATAAATTAACGAAACAATGAGAATTAAAATTGAAAATTCAAATGTACTAATGTATTTTAAAATATGACCTAAACAATAAAGTACCAAAACATAAGTTTAGAATATTTATTTGAATGTTATATGTGTATTGTACCTATGTTATGTTTAATAACCTTTCTAGCTAATCTGACCAGATCTAGAGTTAATAGGGTAATATAGTTTTGCTTTCTTAGCTAGATGTGCCAAAGTTGACTTCTTCCATCTAATACATATGTAATAATGGTTAAATATGTAAATTTTTTAGTACATTTTAAAAATCGTTTGAACGTGTATAAGGACTCCTCTTTAAGGGCGTTCATCTGGGCACCCAGTTTAACGCTTTAAGGAATTTAGTTCTAGAATTTATTGCAACTGCCGCTACGAGTAGTAAAAAGATCCTGACTCACTAACAAACAAGCTATTTATTCCCCTCCTCTGTCTCCCTCTCATAGCCCCCAACCGCCAAATTCGACAGAAGGACATAACTCCCTCATTTATTGTAAACTCTAGCAATGAATTTTATATATATTTTTAATCTACTTTTTAGCCATATATGATTGTAAAAATTTCAATTCAAAATTTGAACAAATATTATTGAAGGAAAAATAAACTGTAACACTTTTAAAAAATATTTTTTTAGATTTACTATATTCTAGGTTTGTAGGTTGGTAAGTACCTTTTATCCACTATATTCTCAAAATGTTAACAAAGTATATCACACGGTTTGCTCATGGGTTATGCACATAAAAGGCCAAATTATTCATTTTGGGCAGCCATGTCTCCACAAAGAAATGTTTACAGTGTTTTACCGTAGCAAATTTATTACTAACATGGATACTAACGATGGATTTATTACTACGATGGAACATGGATTTATTACTACGATATTATTGAACATCGTATTTTGACAGGTCTCCTGTTTTCAATTCTACTTAATTATTTAATCCGAGTAATGACATAAATTTTTACTGTTTGTATTTAGGAAATGGATTTTTAACGATAACACGTCAGTACTTCCGTTATTCTAATAGAAAATTAATCTTGCGTAATTTAAAAATAATTTAACTTAAAAAGCGATTGTTCAGTATGATGTTTACAAAAAATACAGCACATAAAAAGCCACCAACTTTAAAAGTTAAGTTTTTAATTGTTTACACATGGGAGTATCTCTGTTATTTTACGTGTAATATTTTATTATTATACTATAAAGGTCCATCAACGTATAAACAAAATAATCCGTAAAATAATTTGTATTGTTAGGCCTAAAGCTGATTTTACTCTGTATGATGATTAATTATGATATAATATTTATTGGTGAATTAACCAACCAACGAATTCAGGGTTTAAAATAAGCACATAGATTCAGGGAGTAAAATAAGCCTGGTGTATCGAACACGTTTTTAAACACATATTGAAACTTGATATGAGCATGTTTTGTTTTAGGCTTCCACTCTCCCCTATTTAGACTCCACGGAAAGACACCGACTGTGAGGATGCAAAAAAGTCCTGACGTCCAAAAATGTACAATGTTCGAAAAATCAGGTTAAATATTTGTGTAAATTTTGACACAGTCTAGGATTAAATTTGCAATAATAATTAGACTATAAAAAATATTGTAACGCTTGTATTCACGACTTATCCGTGGATCATAAGATCCAAAGTTTTTTCATGAAAAATCTGAAATGAGGGGTGCAATTCTCAAGAGAAATATGTTATTAAATGAACTTTCTATCATAATTACAATCAAGTAAATAAGAATAAACACTCACGTATCTATGGGTTTGTTGAGCTTCATCTTGCGGGAGCCCATGGCGATACTGTGAGCCCCTTTCTTGTCCATGTACTTCTCACCGCCCCTGACCTCTGACGGCAGGCTCACAGCCAGTAGTACAACTACTGCAAGAGTTAAAGATCCGTACATCCCGGTGTCAGAGTTCCGAGTCTACATACGCTGGTACCTTCGTCCCCGCTGTTTTTATGGCGGTTTGACGTACATTCCACGTGACTAAAATTTGATTAGCTAGTCTCAAAATACCTTATATGATTGTAATGCGTTGTTATTAATGTGTGGATTATGCTGCGGCATGACCGGTACAAGGTTACTTTTGTAGTCTGTTCCCAGATAGCTCCTCAGCTTAATTTAAGCTTGAATTTCAGTTGACGATATATATTCATTGGACGATTCCAACATGATTAATCATAAGTTGAAACAACACAATTCATGCTGCTGAGACAGTGTGGGGCTTCAGTCATGGAGTAGACTGTAAATTAGTGTATTAATTCAGCATCATAGTTCCATAGAACGCCTCTGTGGCATTAGTGTCACTAATGTATTCCATTGCGACCCTTTAGTGGGTGGCCAGTTGTGTTCTTATTCGACTGCTATTACTCACAGCTATACCATTTCGTAAAGTTTTTCTTACTGTTTTGGATATTTTGAAAGTTAATTTTAGTATATCGTAATTAGTTTTTTCCTAAGTTACTTTTTAATTTTTAAGTAATGTTAGCAAAACATTATGTCTAGGTTTTAATAGTTTCAAATCAATTCTTTCATTAAGATAAACAATTCCAATAACTTCTATGTCTGAATTTCTCAATCGCCCATTTAATAATGTTATGTTCCAGAACGTTCTTTCCATATTAAGTGCAATGAAAGTCTCAACAACTAGTCCCAGTGTGAAAACCAATTTACCGCGCCTCTTACTCTACTAACTGATGTAGTTGTTACCACAATCAGCTGGCTTCGTTAACTATAGCTGGTCGTAAATCAGCTGGTTCAAGATTTCAGTAGATTTTTTAACCAACAACAATAATTTTGGGATGAATATTCATTCATTGATTGGAATCACTTTCCTCTATTGACAAGTTTGTTTGGGAGAGAGCCCTTTTTCAAATTTGACTTGAACTATCTAAGTATAACGGTTTTTAAAGTTTCTATATATTTAGAGAGAAAATTTTGGTGCTTGTTCCCAATGAATAAGGAGCTTTTCACTGCGATGTATATAGTGAGGTTATGATTTCTAGGTGTGGTTAGGTGTATTATAGTGTTGCATTTCCCATAAATTATAAGAAAAGAGAGCTCGATTTTTGTTATTACACAAACACATATTGCGTAATATAAGACGATTGTGTGCTATTAAATAATTAAGAACTTGTTGCACATGTACGATCATAGGCAATTCTTTTGACACCTCAACCGTTTAGAGTAGTTTAGGAGAGTTTCGCTGACAAAAAGCTGCTTCACATATTATATATATGCAGAGACAGTCACACATGATTTATTTTACATAAACTTATTGCAGATTTTACATTACCTTACCACTCAAACGTGCTATTGTCAAATATTACTGATTTAGACTTAATCACTGATTTTGAAAACACAAACTCTAAATAAAGATAATGATTTTTTCACAACACTCCACAGCCTTACACGTGTTATCACGGTATTTTAAAATCTATATAGAAGCGTCATATTGTTCTAAAATATTGTTGGTTTTGCTGTCTTGTATACTGCGAATAAAATGTTATAAGATAATAGTCAGTATTCACAAATGTTGAATTTATTTTCATATTATATTCATTGACAATAATTCTAAAAGATAATATTTTAAGTGACTACAACAAAAATGTATGAATAAGGACGTGCAAGGTTAGTTTTAAAGTTTGACAATGGGCCCTTGTGTAGTTGTCCTTGTGACCTTGAGAATCTTAATATAAGGGCGCGGGTACTTTTCTAAAAACGTTGTACTGATCGTATGATTGAAAACTAGACAATATTAGTTACCGGTGTAATAGAAATTCACCGGTAACTAATGTTTTATTAATTCTATATGTAAATGGAATCTGTCTTTTTTTTAATTCATTACAACTATTTATTATTGTTCCTGAACTGTCTGTTTGGTAAACTATTTATGTTAATTGGGATTATTTAGAGGACATTTTTCGTAAACATTATTAGATTTTTACTATTAGTAACATTTAAAAAGTACTAATTTAATACGCATATTATTTATTTAAATAATCTCAATTAAATAAACAAATAACAGTTGGTTTTGGCATTTTAAAAGTATAAGAAAAATATTTTTGTACTATCACTGTGATTATAACAAATAAGATTATAAATGAAACTTTAATACTTGTTTTGAGACATGTTAAATATTTATTTTTATAGTCATATTATGTTAAAAGTGACTATAAAAATATAATTTCATCCCAGTACCACCGAACGTGTATGGGCAGGTGCGTCAATACCATTGAACGTTTATGAGCGGGTGGTTTAATACCACTGAACGTGTATGGGCGGGCGGGTGGTTCAATACCACTGAACGTGTATGGGTGAAAGGGTGGGTCAATACCATTGAACGTGTATGGGCGGGCGGAAGGTTGAATACCACTGAACGAGTATGGGCGAGCAGTGGATCAATACCACTAAACGTTTATGGGGGGGGGGGTCTGTCATCAGCAGACGACATAGTGTAACCAAGTGCATCTCCCGTTAAGGCTCTAGGTTTTTGATAAAATTAAGTGCTCTATTTTTATCAATAGGTAATACAAGCTAACCCAGACAAACTGTAAGTACAAAACTTCATTATAAGACACAAATCTCATCCTGGACATTTATATTTTTCTCTAAAATCAGTTATCAAAAGTGCCGACTCGTACAGACTATGCTTTAAACGTTAAAGTTTCCACATCATATTTTTGAAACCCTTTTACTTCTAAAATAACGCAAGTTTCACAATACTTATACATTTAAAACATTCCTAGTACATGTAGTACCAAGTTTATTATAGTATTCGCACCCAAAACAGCTTAAAAGTGTCGTGAGTGAACTTTTCAAATATTACTAAATACTTAGTCAAGATGGCGATTAAAATCTGAATGAACTCCATTTCTTCTTCATACGTCATCAATGTCACACAAGACCAGGCTGCCAACCTAAATCCATAAGAGCTAAAATTCCCACACACTACCAACTTAAATCTGTTCAATCTAAATTTCCCACACACTAAATACACACATCGATACTAAAACCTACAGAAATATAAGAGCTAGCAGTCAAGGAGGAAGTTCGTGCTGTCACGGTCTCCCCGTACTTCCAGTTTAGTTTACACATATCTACTGTACCTAACATTGTTTACCATGTTGAGTGATTCATTGTGTTCTGTTTGTAACAATCCACTACCACCGGATAATGACTTTGTGATTTGCTCAGTAAGTAAGTGTACACTTCACTATCATTGTGCTGGTATTACGGAAAAGACTTATAGGCTAAAGAACAGAGAACAACGTAACAAGTACAAGTGTGTGTTGTGTCGCAACAAGAACAGTGCAAGTCCTTCCGTTAAAAGTGACAGTGGGTCTGAACAGGATTATGTACTTTCTAAGAAAACTGCAGTAAGTAAGACAACAGAAAATGTTACCCTTGATGTTCTTTTTAAAAAATTATGTGACTTTGAAGCTACAGTAACAGAAAATTTGAAAAATATGGTAACTAAAACTCAATTCTCTAATGAAATAGACACTCTTACAACATCCGTTAATTTTTGCTCAGATAAAATCGATGATTTTACCAAAGAACTTGAACAAACAAATGCAAAAATCAAATCGTTAGAAGCATCCAACAGTCAATTAGTAGAGGAAAATAACTATCTAGAGAATAAACTTTCCTTGCTTACTGCGCAAGTTGAAGACCTGCAACAGTATAGCCGAAATTTAAATGTTCAGCTAAACGGGATTCCTGAGTCACAGGGTGAAAATATATTTGCATTAGTAAATAAATTATCAGTTGCTATTGATGAACCAATCACCCTCAACCACGACATACAGGCAGCGCACAGAATGGGGAAAGTTGGAACTCGACCAAGACCCATCATTGTGAGATTTTCAAACCGCCAAAAAAGAGATCAGGTTTTAGAGAAGAGCAAAAAAGTCAGACTAGCAACAACAGACTTTATGCAGAACGTTCCAGCAGCACCAGTGTTCGTAAATGAACATCTTACGCAGTACAACAAGAACTTGCTCTACGAGGCTAATCGCTACAAGACAGCCAGGATGGTCCAGTACGTGTGGGTGAAGGGAGCCAAGATATTCGCCAGGGAATCAGACAATACTCAGACCAGGAAGATCAGCAAGGTGTCTGACCTGGAGGAGTACTTCGGGCCCTTGAACACAGAGCAGCATCCACGGAACTGAAACTCTCCGCATCACACCGCCAATGTATATAGTATATAAATATAATTATTCTAGGTTATGAGTAGTTTTAAGAATAATCTATCTATATTTCATATAAATATACGTAGCTTACGCAAGCACTTTGACGAGCTTTTAGTTTTTTTATCAACTCAAAGTGAGATTATTCACATTATTGTTTTGTCGGAGGTGTGGATTACCTCTTCCGAAATCAGTAAATTTTCAATAACTGGTTATGATTTATTAATACAAGATAGATTAAGTAATGCGTCCGGGGGACTTGTAATATACGTCAATAGCTGTTTTAAGTATGAATATAATAATTTTCTTTATACGGATGCAGAGGGAATTTTATTAAAATTACAACTTCAAGTAAATCAAATCAAACAAAATTTAAACATTTTAGGGTTTTACAGGAATTGTAATTGCAGATTTCAGCAGTTTCATGATGAGGTTGAACAAATTTTACTGAATTTATCGGGACCTAGTATATTGCTTGGGGATTTAAATTATTGTATTTTGGAAAAAGATAATACAGCTGAAACGTTTTTGTCAATGCTTTCTTCACTGGGCTTTGTTTCTTATGTTAACGAGCCAACTAGGGGAGAAAGATGTTTGGATCATGTTTTTATAAGAGACTGTAATAAGTTAGTTTTTGATTGTAAATTGGAACATTTGGATTTAACGGATCATTCAGGTATTTTAATTAATTGTAAATCTGTAAATATTAATCCATATAAATATGAGTGTATAAGAACGGTAGATTATAATTTGTTAAGTAGAAGATTAGCAGCCCAAGACTGGTCAACTGTTAAAAACTCTTCTAATGTTAATACGTGCCTTTCAAATTTTTATAATATTTATAATTCTGCATTGGAGCAATCTTATTATATAAAACATTCTAATAGAAAAATCAGAAAACGAAATCCTTGGATTTCAAATTATCTAATTAAAAAAATAAATGAAAAAAATTATCTCTTTAAAATATTTAGAATTAATAAGGAGGATGCGGAATTAGAAGGAAGATATAAACAACTTTCTAGAGAGTGCAATTTGCTTGTAAAAAAAGAAAAACTTAGTTATTATTCAAATAAAATTAAACAAAGTAATGGAAATTCTCGAGAATATTGGAAAATAGTCAAATCCATTACACGAAAAGAAGTTCAACATTCTAAAGACTTTATTGTTGAAGGTAAACAAGTTTCGGTAGAGGGTAATGAGGGGCTCGTTGCAAATGCTTTCAACAAACACTTCACAGAAATGCCGAGTCATTTGATCAGTCAGGCATTCGGTTCGGACATGTTTGAACGACCAGAGATGGAGACCTTTGACCATGAGTGTGCAATTTCCGAAGTATCAGCAGTTGAACTAGTAAACATTATCTGGTCAATGAACAACAAAAGATCTGTTGGTCTGGACGGCATATCTATTCTAACTATTAAACGTAATCTCCCTACACTTTTGCCGTCTCTACTTCACATTATTAACTTGTCTATTACAACCGCAACATATCCTGATCTTCTAAAAACATCTCTTGTTGTGCCAATTTATAAAGCTGAGGATCCAAAATTTATTAACCATTACAGACCAATCTCTTTACAAAACAGCATATCTAAGATTCTAGAAAACTGTATAAAGGTACAACTTGTAAATTTTTTTACTCATCATTGCCTATTTTCACCCCATCAATATGGCTTTATAAAAAATAAAAGCACAGATTTAGCACTAGAGAGACATATAACAGAAATTGTCAATAATGTCGATGAGCGGAAACCTACTTTGGCCGTTTATCTTGACTTTACTAAGGCGTTTGACCTCGTCGATCTGGACCTTTTAATATATAAATTAGAAAAATATGGAGTCCGAAACAACTCCTTAAGATGGTTCAAATCTTTTTTGTTCGGTAGAAATCAAATAGTGAGGATTAATGGGGTTTACAGTAAGACGTTACCTGTGAGGTTTGGAGTACCTCAGGGTGGAATTCTCGGACCAAACCTGTTTGTCATATTTTTGAATGATTTACTGTCTTTAAACCTAAACTCTAAAGTTTTTGCTTTTGCAGATGACAGTAGTTTAGTATGTTCTGCTAATAATTTTGAAATTTTAGAAAGCAAAATAAATAAAGATTTATTAAAAATTTCAAACTGGATTAATAAAAATAGACTTTTAATAAATACAAAGAAATCTAGCTCAATTATCTTTTCATACAAACCATCAACAGTGAGTAAATATAAAAACGAATTAAATATCAAATGCCACTCTCATGCTTGCATCTATGAGTGTACTTGTGTAAAAATAGATTTTAGTGAAAAAGTTAAATATTTAGGTATATTCATTGATTCTGATTTGAGGTGGCACTCTCATTTGGAATTTCTTGTAACAAAATTACGGAAAATCAACTATAGTCTCTACCATATGAGAGGTTTTTTGTACCCCCTTGATTTACGTACATTGTACTTATCTTGGTTTGAATCCACCCTGAGGTATGGAATTGTACACTGGGGAGGTACTTTCAAAGATATTTTAAAACCACTAATTATAGTACAGAAACATGCCATTCGTACAGTTTGTAGCGTGGGAAAGTTTCATCCCTCTGCTGAACTTTTTAACTTTCTTAATGTCATGAATTTCAACCGTATTTACACATATTCAATTTTAATGTTTGTCAAAAAATATAGTTCAATTTTTAATCATGTAAACGTTATTAAGTACACTAGGCATGTCAGTAATAAAATGTTGATTTTTCCTCTGTACAAAAAAGAAACTAGTAGAAACCAATGTTATTTTAAATGCACTTTAATGTTTAATAAATTTTTAAAAAATCTTAATATTAATGAAAAACTTTCTAATTACAAGACAAACTTAAAAAAATTACTTCAAACAATAGATTAGAAACCTTGTATATGCTTATTGAATCTTATAGTATTAATACATTGTTAGTATATTTATGGCATATGTTTAAATGTGTAATGTATATATTATGTTTCATGTTTTAGTTTAAAATAATTAACAGTGTTGTGTTTCCTTTATATTTTTGATGTAGAAATAGTGAAGTAAGACTGCTAGAAGACTAAGTTTAATTTTAAATGTATTCTTCAATTTCATTTTAGCCGAGCGTGCCTTGTGCACATGGCAAACTGTTTTATAAAAAACTTATTATGTGAATAAAGATTTTCTTATTCTTATTCTTATTCTTATTATTCTGTACCATTGTACGCGTATACGGCAAATCCCCAAGAATTTATTTGTCTTTGGTTACCAAAATGAAATAGCTCAACGTCGTGAGAGCGGTTAGTATATTCTAGTCCGAGAGCACAGTTAGACAAGGCCATCTAGCTTAGTTTGTTTACTCACTATAAGATATATATATATATATATATATATATATATATATATATATATATAACATATATACAGAAGCATATACGGGTATGAAATTAACCAAGACTGCACCTTGGAGTTAATTTTTATCTCATATACAATATCTCTCAATCTCAATTTATGAAAAACATCAATCAAACTACAATCGTATTTGCTAAATAAATAGTAGACAACTCTTGGTATGTTGTCAGTTGCAAAAAGATTGTTCCGCATAACTTTATACACAATTTAGTAGAAAAAATGTTAAACTTCTAAGACTATTTAGTAATTTAAAATAAAAACCTCATAAAGTGTTTACGTATATGGTGTAAAATAAATCATTTGATCAGATGATTATTCTGCTAAAACAGCCCTGAAGTTAAGGTGGCTGTTTCCCACCGCTGGAAAATCGACAGCCCTAGACAGTCCTATAGGGTTCATCCTATTTGCGCCTCAAGATAGTTATGAATTTTCTAATAAGGGTCCGGAAAAGGGTCATATAATCTAACATCTTAATTGCGCCTCAACCAGTTTAGGTAGAATGTCAAGGGACCTGGGGTCACCCCTGCTACATTCTTTAGGTGACGGAGAGTTTGGGAAATCAGCACGAACCTAAGAAACACATCATGGAATCCATGCAGCTCTCACCTCCCACCCAACATACGTGCTGCTGATGGCACTTGCAGCGGGTGTCATTGTCAAGGCGAGCTGACATTTTAATAAATTCCAGTTGGGTATGGACAGTTGTAGTGAAAAGTGTTTCGTAGAGAAGTTATTCGTTTAGAAATTGTTCATCTAGTTACGAGGCGCAACTAGGATGTTCCCGCCCTGTAATAGCATTGCAATTTTACAGTCAGAGGCCAAAAAATGCTTTTCTATTTCAACTGGATGGTTTGTGTTTATTATTATAATGAGTTATATTGAACACTTTATGATTATTAAAGGTTAAGGATCTTTTCCGTTAATTTACTACCACTACTATTTTTTCCGTTAGTTCACTACTGCTTGATAAATATTTTATTGCTCTAAAAACTGTTACCCAATAATTTTTACGTCCACTGTGGTATTCCTTATCCTCTAGGAATCCGTTATCGCTGGCCTTATCACTTTCCAAGAGCTTACACAAAGACATTAAAGTATTAAATTAAAGCATTCAGCTTTAAGACAATCATTGTATTTATCAGTTTGTTATCAACTTTAGTAATGACCTAACCTGACCTAACCTAACCTAACCTTAATTGCAATAAAAAAAGTAGTGGTAGTGAATTAACGGAAAAGGTCCAAATTCTAGTGGACCATAAGTTCATATTAGGAGTTTTTAATGCAAATCATGAAGAATAGCAATTAAAGTTATATTTAATCACGACAAAGTAGAAACATAATTTTACTCAATCTTTTAAATGTGGTCCACTAGAAAATGTTTTCACAAATGACACTTCACGTGTAACGATACGATTATTATTTCGAACCGAGTCGTTGAAATAAAAAACCTTGATATGTTGGTGTTTTTCGTGGAGGATAGAACATGTTAAAGAGAATGTTAAGTAAAAGAACATGTTAAATTCAAACATTTCAAATGGATTTAAAATATTTATAGTGAAATTGACACTGACGGTTATTATTTTAGTATTATATTACCTCTCCTCTGTAACTTGACAAATTATTGTATTTATTATACTAAGGGACTTGCTGCGCTCGTGACACCTCGGCCTTCGGCAAATAACTTTTGACGTGAAATATTAGTAATTAAACTGTATTAAGTAAACTCTTATTACTTAAATTCCTTTACAGTAGCTCACTCACTGCCTTGATTTGGTCTCTATTAATATTCTAATAATTATAAACACCCATTCTAATAATAAGCCTATTTCAAATGTTTTCATTTTATTTAATAACTGATGATAACATACACACAGTCAGGCATGTATTCGCTCTTTTATAAAAATAGTAAATATTAATTTTTGTTAACTTTGATTTTAAAAAACATATTTTGGTACAACGGCTGGAAAGTTAAAAACAGATTTTTGGTGTACCAACTGTGTAATTTTTGTATTTAATTCTTTCAATTAATTTATTATCATAAACATATTATGGTAACTTTGAATGCATGTGGGGTGGAGCCCTATGGAGATGCCGACGTGAAAACTGCATAAGCATAGTTGTTCTATTTAAGACCTAAAGAACAGTGTACAATATTTCAGTTCTTTACCAACATGGAAAATTGGAGCATAAGTGATGAGTCAGTCTGGGCTTTGCCGTATACCACCCCGCCTCTATTACTTGACACGGACGATTATTATAATAGTACATTATACCATCAACTTTCAATGTTACTATCTTTTTATTTATTCATTTTTTTATCTATTTTTATTGTATTTTTTATTGGCAATTTGTTAATACATAATCGAAATACATCAAGCCACGTAATGTTGATGAGTAAAGTTATTATTTTTTTTCTTTTTTCTTTTGATTATAATTTAAATTTTACCTCGGGCAAGTGTCAGTTATTAATTTACAATGTATTATATAAATATGAAATACCATACTGGGAATAAGGAAACAAATTGATGGAGTATAGTCAATATATTTATTTATTGATCTATGTATTACAACAGTTCGCAATAAACATTAAGGCTTTAATCACCTCAGTCAAAAGTACCGTAGATGTCGATGTCGAAGTGGTAACCGCTCCCTCTTTCGCTTTTGACGTGGAAGCACACGTTATGTTTGCCAACACCACCACCTTTCTTGACCCAGGCCAAACCTTTCTTGTCGACATCATTGATAATGAAGGAAGTAATGGTGAATTTGGACTGCTTGCTTTTCTTGTAAGGGTAGCAAATATCATGCTCTTTCACCTGCAACAAGGTCCCATCCGTCTTGATGCTTTCGTGGTATATATGACTGCAAAAGGAAACATTTCCTTGAAACAATTGAGTAATACAACATAAAATATTTCAGCATGCTTTCTAATGTTAGCATATCTGTGTAATTTGACACAAATTTTATTCTAAATATGTCTCAAATATATACATAATATAAGTATATATATAATATATATATATATATATTTAGAAAGCAAGATTTCAGCGCTCGCAACACTGTTTTTTATATGATTTGGCACTGATTACTCATGACCTGCCAAAATTAAATATTACTTACACAGACATGATTAAATCAAGTAGTCGCCTTTTCTTTTTTCTGAGACTATTGTAGTTTGGTTTCTATTTGTGAATAAATTAACGAAACAATGAGAAATAAAATTGAAAATTTAAATCTACTTATGTATTTTAAAATATGAACCAAACCAAAATGTACCAAAATGTAAGTTTAGAATATTTATTTGAATTTTATATGTGTATTGTACCTATGTTATGTTTAATACCTTTCTAGCTAATCTGATCAGATCTAGAGTTAATAGGGTAATATAGTTTTGCTTTCTTAGCTAGATGTGCCAAAGTTGACTTCTTCCATCTAATACATATGTAATAATGGTTAAACATGTAAATTTTTTAGTACATTTTAAAAATCGTTTGAACGTTTATCAGGACTTCTCTATAAGGAGACAGAGACGTCAAAAATATTATATTTTCACATTGATATATTTTTACTTAATAAAATACTCCGTTTAATTCTGAACATTTTGATACCATACACAAGCATATTCACTTTATATTTATAATTAAACAAATATATAAATTGAAACGCTACACTAATTTTTTGTCAACTATTATCAACCTAGAGTAGCCTACTCAATGATCCAGTAAAACTGTTTTCTATCAGTTATATGTATGTGATGTTATATTACCTATTATTTTTGTAGGTTTGTGATCTAGTTACTTTACGTGTCTATGGTTTTGTCAATGCCTAGCAGAAGTCAGCTGTGTTTCATTGGTGATTGTTTATTACTATTTAGGCTACTTCGTTCTGACACCGAGTTTGCTTGTGACTGTGAAGTTTGTTTATGTGTTGTTGTTTCTTTTGTGTATAGTGAATACTAAAGTATCGTACAATGCCTAGGATTACAAAATTTAATAAAAGGAAGTTTCATGGTAACATTCATACCAGAAAGGTAGAGAATACTACACAAGACCAAACAAATATGCCTACCGGTACGCCAGAAGAGGTTAGAGTGAGTCCTAGGCCTATGATCACTACTCCTAGTTCTTCTAGTAAAAAACTTAAATATGTTAAAATGTGTGGTGAGAAACATGACTATGTTGTGGATAACATGACTGAAGGTAATGTTATGATTGATATTTCTATTTTACAAAGTCAGCTTTTATCGCAAGTAAAATGCAAAACCTGTTCCGCAGAAAACTCTTTGGTGATATGCGAAGTCTCATATAAGAGAAAAGGAATAGTGTGTAGCTTAGCTATGAAATGTAATATATGCAATTTTCAAACATCATTTATGACATACCCTAAAACTAATAAGGGATATTATGAGCATAATTTGAGGTTAGTTTATGCGTTTAGGAGTATTGGCAAAGGAGAAAAATCTGCCAATGTATTCACATCTATCATGAACATGCCGTCGCCACCAAAAAAATTTCATCGCTACAACAAAAAAATTTTAGATTGTGTTGAAAAAGTAGCCAATGAGTCAATGATGAAAGCAGTAAGAGACACAATTGTTCATAATGATGGTAATAGTGACATCGGTGCAATGTTTGATGGAACTTGGCAAAAGAGAGGGTACTCTTTGCTGAATGGTGTTTTTACAGCTAGCAATATCAATACAGGGAAAATTTTAGACGTTCAATGCCTTACTAAATATTGTTTTATTTGTAAAGGGAAGAAATTGATGTCCCATGAGGGTTGTCAAGCCAACTACTCAGGATCTAGTGGAGCTATGGAAGTCGATGGAACAAAAACATTGTTTTTTCCGGTCTACTACTCGTACACCGCCGGTAAGATATGTGCGTTATTTGGGAGATGGAGACAGCAAAGCTTTCCAGTCAGTTGTTGCGAGCAACCCTTATGGCCCTGATACAGAAATAAGTAAGTTAGAATGTGTAGGCCATGTGCAGAAGAGGATGGGCACTAGGCTTCGTAACCTAAAGAAGTCATACAAGGGAAACGTTTGTTCTGATGGAAAACCGTTATCAGGTAAAGGCAGGCTTACGGAAAACATTATAGATCAGCTTCAAACTTATTATGGTAATGCCATTAGAGCTAATGTAAATGACCTTACTAAAATGCAAAAAGCTGTATGGACCACATTTTACCATAAAATTTCATCAGATGAAAATCCCTCACATGGCTTATGCCCAAAAGGCATTGATTCGTGGTGCAAGCAAAATCGGGCTGTAGCAGAGAAACTACCCATGCCAACACTCAATACCTCAAGCTGTGATGGAAGTCATCAAACCCATTTACAAAGACTTAGGCAACACAAATTTACTCAAGAAATGTCTTCATGGGCAAACACAGAATCAAACGAAATCTTTCAATAATGTCATTTGGACCCGAATTCCTAAGAATGTTTTTGTTGAGATTGATACATTGAAACTAGGAGTTCTAGATGCAGTTACATGCTTCAATGAAGGAAGTGTAGCTAAAGTACAAGTACTAGAACAGTTATGTGGGAAGGCTAGGAAGAACACAGTGGTGGGACTGAAAAATGAAGATTTGGCAAGAATATATGACGTGGACCGAGCGGTTATGAAAATTGAGAAATTGGCAAGGCAAGGAAGAAGAAGTAATAAAAGGAAGCTAGAAGATGATGAAGAAGCAGATAACCCGTCCTATGCCACTGTAGCTTTTTAATATAAGTCTAAATTGCCATTTAATCATATCATAAAGTATAGTCGTGACATTTTGTTCGTTTTCCGAAAACCTATTTTTATAGGGTTTAGGTACATTTTTCTCAGCCAAATGTAAATGGATTCATGTGAAATTGTTACAGCTTGTTAAGAATACCTAAGGCAATAAAATGATTAAGTAAACCCCCAATATCTTGTTTGGTTTTTTTCTTAATTCAATTAAACCAAAATAGGTAAAAAATTAACATATTTAAAAATAACAATAGTTAATTTGTTTTTTTTTTTTTTTAATCATAATAATACTTCACAAACTTACTTACAACAATGTGTATTTATACTACAAAAGTCATAGCTCTTTTTTTTTTTTTTTTTTTTTTTTTTTTTTTTTTTTTTTTTAAGTGTACCTAAATATTGCCAATTTAACATGGACAAGATAGGGACGTCCCTGTTCCCGGGTGTTCGTCTATGGGCGCCCAGTTTAGCACTCTAAGGAATTTAGTTCTAGAATTTATCGCAACTGTCGCTAAGAGTAGTAAAAAGATCCTGACTCACTAACAAACAAGCAATTTATTCCCCTCCTCTCTTTCCCCCTCATAGCATCCACCCCTCAAATTCGACAGAAGAACATAATTCCTTAATTTATTGTAAACTCTAGCAATGAATTTTATATATATTATTAAAGAAAAATAAATGGTAACACTTTTAAAATTTTTTTTAGATTTACTATATTCTAGGTTTGTAGGTTGGTAAGTGGACAAACATTCTGAGAATTTTGTCCACTATTTTCTCAAAATGTTAACAAAGTATATCACACGGTTTGTTCATTGGTTATGCACACAATAAGGCCAAATTATTCATTTTGGGCAGCCAAGAAATGTTTAAAGTGTTTTCCCGTAGCAAATTTATTACTAACATGGAAACTAACAATTTTGTTGCTTACGATATTATTGAACATCGTACTTAGACAGGTCTCCTGTTTTGAATTCTACTTAATTATTTAGTCCGAGTAACGACATACATTTTTACTGTTTTTTTTATTTTTATTTTTAATTTAATTTATTTTTTTTAGGAAATTGATATTAACGATAACACGTCAGTACTTCCGTTATTCTAATAGAAAATTAATCTTGCGTAATTTAAAAATAATTTAACTTAAAAAGCGATTGTTCAGTATGATGTTTACAAAAAATACAGCACATAAAAAGCCACCAACTTCAAAAGTTAAGTTTTTAATTGTTTACACATGGGAGTATCTCTGTTATTTTTCATGTAATATTTGATTATTATATTATAAAGGTCTATCAACGTATAAACAAAATAATCTGTAAAAAATTTGTATTTTTAGGCCTAAAGCTGATTTTACTCTGTATGATGATTAATTATGCTATAATATCTATTGGTGAATTAACCAACCAACGAATACTCATAGATTCAGGGATTAAAATAAGCCTGGTGTATCGAACACGTTTTTAACTCACATTGAAACTTTATATGAGCATTTTTTGTTTTTAGGCTTCCACTCTCCCCTATTTAGACTCCACTGGCAAATAGGAGACCGTGAGAGGGCAAAAAAGTCCTGACATCCAAAAATGTACAATGTTCGAAAAATTAGGTTAAATAGTTGTGTGAATTTTGACACAGTCTAGAATTAAATTTGCAATAATAATTAGACAATAAAAAATATTGTAACGCTTGTATTCACGACTCATCTGTGAATCATACGATCCAAAGTTTTTTAAGAGAAATCTGAAATGAGGGGTGCAATTCTCAAGAGAAACATGTTTTAAAATGAACTTTCTATCATAACTACAAACAAGTAAATAGAGTAAATACTCACGTATCTACGGGTTTATTGTGCTTCATCTTGCGAGAGCCCATGGCGATACTGTGAGCCCCATTCTTTTCCAAGTACTTCTCACCGCCCCTGACCTCTGACGGCAGGCTCACAGCCAGTAGTACAACTACTGCAAGAGTTAAAGATCCGTACATCCCGGTGTCAGAGTTCCGAGTCTACATACGCTGGTACCTGCGTCCCCGCTGTTTTTATGGCGGTTTGACGTACATTCCACGTGACTAAATTTGATTAGCTAGTCTCAAAATACCTTACATGATTATGATGCGTAGTTGTTAATGTGTGGATTATGCTGCGGCATGACTGGTACAAGGTTACTTTTGTAGTCTGTTCCCAGATAGCTACACAGCTTAATTTAAGCTTGAATTTCAGTTGATGATATTCATTGGACGATTCCAACTTGATTAATCATAAGTCGAAACAACACAATTTATGCTGAGACTGTATGGGACTTCGTTCATGGAGTAGACTGTAAATTAGTGTATTAATCCAACATTATAGTTCCTTAGAACGTCACTGTGGCATTAGTGTCACTAATGTATTCCATTGCGACCCTTTAGTGGGTGGCCAGTTGTGTTCTTATTCGACTGCTATTACTCACAGCTATATATACCATTTCGTAAAGTTTTTCTTACTATTTTGGATATTTTGAAAGTTAATTTTAGTATATCGTAATTAGTTTTTCCTAAGTTACTTTTTCATTTTTAAGTAATGTTAGCAAAACATTATGTCTAGGTTTTAATAATTTCAAATCAGTTATTTCATTGAGATAACAAATTCCAATAACTGCTATGATTGAATTTCTCAATTGCCCACTTAATAAAGGTATGTTCCAGAACATTCCTCCCATATTAACTACAATGAAAGTCTCAACAACTAATCCAAGTGTGAAAACCAATTTATCGCGCCTCTTACACTACAAACTGATGTAGCTGTTACCACAATCAGCTGGCTTCGTTAACTATAGCTGGTCGTAAATCAGCTGCTTCAAGATTCCAGTAGATTTTTTTAACCAATAGCAATCATTTTGGGATGAATATTCATTCATTGATTAGACTCGCTTTCATTTACCAACAAGTTCGTTTGGGAGTGAGCCCTTTTTCAAATTTGATTTTAAATTTAACCATCAGTTAATTAAACTATGTAACTATATTAGTTTTGAAGTTTTTAAATATTAAGAAAGAAATGTTTGATGCTTATTCAAAATGAATATAAGCAGCTTTTCACTGCGTTATATTTAGTGAGGTTATGATTCCTAAATGTTGTTTTCTGTTTTTTAGAGTTACATTTTCCCGTTAAATAGGAGGAAATAGAATATATTTATGTTAATAATCAATTCATGAATATTAATGAGTTTAGGTTTTCTACATGTTGTTAGCTATACAGTCCTTGGTTGCAATGAAAGAATTACGTATACTGAAATAACTAATTGTTTAGGGCCTAATGTATTTTGTTTATTAGCGATTAGTTAGGCGAAAGACGCCAACTCCTTATTTCGAAGTATAAGACGATAGTGTTATCTCAAATGAGTTTACATGGCCAATATATTCCGGTTACATAGCATTATTCATGTCACATCCTTCTCGTCTTTATAAACACTTTTCGGAATGCCAGACTTAACTACTAGTTTTTATTCTGATGACAACCATTGAATGAACGTCGTCTTAAGATCAAAATTCAAAAAAATCCAAAAATCCTGCCTTTCAGTACTCCTAGGTGTCGTCCGCGGTTTTCAAGTGATCATAACTTCACTTGAAATCATTTCACGCTTACATTAGTTAACATTATGTAGGCTATTTCAAATCTTATCGTGGCTTATAAGGCTAGAGTTCCCTGACATGAGATTTATTCACACTGGTTTTGATTTAATCTAAAAATCTATTAAATTAGAACAAAAGTTATTTGTATTTTTAAAAAAAATAGATAAAATTAAAATCTTATCTCAGGGAGAAACCAGACAATTAAGTTTTATTTTAGAAAAGGTCAAGTGTAAAATTGTGTGGTTATAAATAAAGCTGATATCTTTGTTAGAAATTAACATTAGCCTTAAGGTGAATCAAATCCAATATTGCCGCAGGTGTAGCAGGAGAAGTTTCTAACCTAACCTAACCTAACACCTATTACGTTTCAAAGTAATATTTTTTATTATATAGTTAAAATATGTACAAGATTAGTTATAACTAACCTTTTTATTACTATCTAAATATTAATTTGAATAGTAGAAGTTACGTTAAAAATAATGATATTTAAATTCCTAAAAAATATCCAAACATACGGAAAACAAGTTATAAAACTAGGTGAAGCTATATTTCACGAAAATTACCAACAATGAGCGGGGAGTATATTCACACCCGCCCTCCCATACACGTACAGTGAGAAAAGTTTTTCTTCAGATTAGAAAAATTTTATTTCGGAATACAAAAAAAATCTTCTTTAATAAAGGAATGACATTTCATATTTGTTCCTCTATCAGTCTGTAGAGTAAAGTCTGGAAACGTATTTATTTAGTCTGAAACCGTAAAGTTCACTGAATAAATTTTCAACGGGCTTTTGTAGGAGCACATGATATGATGGAATTGATAATATCGAGTCTTAAAATGCTCAATAATGGAGTAACTCGGGGAAATTAACAGCAGTGGAAATAGAGAACTTATTTCTTGGAGGGTGGTAGTATACATTAATGGAGAATGTATGACGTCGAAGATGTTAATGGATGTCCATTCCTTTTTACTTCTAGGCAGTAAAAATTATTAGTGATCACAATAATTGCTAAACATGCTACGAAACTGTCGCTCAATAACCATCACCATTTATTGTGTTACAAGTTGATTCGGATAAGTTCCATTTAGGTACAACTTCGTTACCTATTTTAAAGGCTTTAAGGTCTTAACCAATCTTAAATATTTTCAATCGCTATCCTCCAGCACAAGTGGAAGTAATTAACATATCAAAAGTGGACAAATAATAACAATGCATGTTATCTTAAGATATTTATAGCGTGGTAGTGTCCAGTTCAATGAATAAAAAAAATTATTATTATTAAGACAATATAATCTGCAATAACATATAAGAACGGTTATTTAAATTTATTTCTATAAAACCATTTCTCCCATCCACCCTTCTTGCACGAGTATTGTATTGGGAAATTCCATCTACTTCAACTTCTTACAACTTAGATAAGCCAACTTATTTCACAGCAGTTTAAAGGGAACCTTCCCGCCCACTTGTTGGATACATATTTACTACAGTTTCCTGAACATGTGAAAGAAAATTATATTTCTGCTTCTGCTCTAGTCTACTAGTAGTCTTAATAACAAACGATGAATGCACGTAACCGTAAAATAAATGTGTGCAAAACAAGTAGCTGAGTAGGTTTTAGTAAATTATGTAAAGTATATAGGCCTACTTGTATTAGTTATAATATATAACAGATAATACTGTTGGTGTATGTAGTATAGATTAAGTTTTAGAGAATAAAGGAACATACGTCACATCCAATAATGCACTAATGTTTGTCGAGTTTATATCTCCACTTTGCCATGCGATGAGAGCCAGCATCTTGTTTCTAATATTAAGATATGTTTCCAATAAAAATTCTTATTGTTATTACTAAAAAATGTTGAATACTTACTTAAAATTGTATAAACATTATTATTTATTCTAACACAATAGTTGAGTTGTTAATTATGATTTATTATTCAATATCTAGTGACTTTTGAACTTGTCCAAGTTTATAACACAACTTTTATGTGATTTTAAATTTAAAAATGGTAGCTGAAAAAAAACCATACGCTCTACATATATTATTAAATTTGATATTAGTGGAAGACGAAATGCTGGAAAACTCTAGAGACATGGCAGTATGTCAAATGTTCTTTTTTGTTATAGTTGTTCCACCATAGAGTTCTATAGATCACTAGCACAGTAACCGTCCTTCGTACAGAGTTTACGCTAATTTATATTGTGCTTATTGCATTCAGTAAAACAAAACATGTACCTCTTTATAATTTAAAAGTGCGTTGTGGTCACGGTACCATAGGAAAGAGCACGGTAGGTATCACACGCATTTCCTATGACGTCACATGGGCAAAATGGCAACAACAAACACAAAAATACTGTTCTAGTTCCCGTCGTTTACAATTTCAGCTGATAAGTGGTAAATAAGTTGCCTACTATGTAGCTGAATGCTGCCATGTGATTTGTAGACTTAATTACCAGTATTTTATCGAATAATCTAACCAGGTGATTTCGCCCATGTGACGTCACAGTCTACTGAGCAGCCTTATCGTGTACCTACCGTCTTTTCTAGTTACCGTTGCTGTTGTTAAGTTTGGTCCGGTATTTATTTCAGAACTATGTAAGTTTTTATTTATTACAACAGCTGATTAATGAAACTATTATAAACAATTAGTTGTCAAATTGGTATTGTGATAGGGGTTGCATTGATACTTCTTATAACACCTGGGGCGGTTTCCTGATGAACTTTCAAAATAAAGATAGGCCTAAGAATGTCCCTGCAACATTTCAGATTAATTGGTCCAGTAGTTTTCGCGTAATTGAGTAACTCACACAGACACCATTATTTATATTTATAAAAGAGGATGTTTGTATATATATATATATATATATATATATATATATATATATATATATGTTTGAAGTTTATGCGCTGCCAAACCATCCAACCGATCACCATGAAACTTTAGAATGTTGTCGTGTATACTCCCGAGATGGTTTCTGTGAAGTTTGATGCAGATCCGTCCACAACGTCCCGCCCCACGGGCTCCTACATATCCCATGTTATTCAAATGGAGAATCTGAATTGTTTAAAAAAAACATATGACTGTGTGGTTTAATGTAGTTTGAATGCAGATTGAAGTTCTCACAACAACAGTACTGTATGTTTTGCTTTATTGTAGTTCTACATTTCACCTTGAGAGTGTAGCACACACTACTTTTACTTGATCAGGTGATCTGTATTTGGTGTTAACCTTTTTTCCTCGGTAATTAAAACATGTGGTGAAACGTGAAAATAAAAAATAAATAATTATTTGTTTTGCAGTTTACTTTTTATGACATGCCTCCTAAAAAATCTAATATTGGTAGAAGAAGCAAAAATGCTCGAATTCTTTCAGCTATTAGGTTCTAAATCAAACTCAATATTATGACCGGCGAAGCGGGCGGGTACAGCTAGTATTTTTATATAATGCTGTAGTAAGAAAGATTAATAGAGTTACGTATTAGTGACGTGTTTTACTACTTTTGTAGATTGTAACATAGTGACAATTCCTATTAGACTAGTCGCAGCTTCGTGTAAATAACACATTCAAAGTGGAACAATGGCAAAAGCTAAAAAATCTTCATTGATTGGAAGTTTTGAACACCAGTATTAAACAATAAAAAGGCTAATAAAAACAGATTACATTAATTAATTATTCCTTACGTTGTACTACCAATAACAAATTTAAAAAAGACAAAAAAACACTTTCTCTTTAGCCTATACCATTCATAACAGGTGTCAAGAGCCTCTGAGTAGATTAAAATTAAAAGGAAAATAAGCTGGGGGTGTTTCCTAAATCCAATCACAGGGGGACAAAGAGGTAATTGTGTTAGCAGAGAGAGGAGAAGGGTGGTCCTGATTACCCAGTTTAATGAAGACGTAGCCAAGAAGGTTAGATAACTGGGCTGCATGTTTAATTATGGGCCTAGCCGGCAGGCGCCTCCCGCCCCCGTCGTATTTCATCAGCTGATTGTACTGAAGGTCTTCAGCCGCCATAAACATAACCTCAACTGTCGCTTCCCTTTTATCTTTTTATGTGAATGTGGATTCGAAATTATGCGTTTAAAAAATTCTTATTCCATTAAAAAATGATAGGCTATCGTACTCTAAATCAGATTTCCTTAGCTTTAACAAGTTGGTAATATTTAATTTCAATTAAAATGCAATTGTAATTTAGAAAATTTAAGAGCAAATTAATATTGCGACACAGTACATATACACATATACTATTTTTATAAAATTTTTTAATACAATTTTCTATATTTTTTATAACAACTATTTTTATAACATATTTCATATTTCGTATTATAATTTGTTTATAATACCATGTGTTGTGCTATACTTGTTCTAATAATATATATTTAAAACTTTATAAGGACATTTTGTCTAAAGTGATTATGTGTGCGTGGCTATGGAAATTTTTACTTCTTAAATAGCCAAATGTGAGATCTGTAATTAATAAATGTATTTAAAAGGTTTTTTTACACTACGCAGAAGCATATGTGCTTGCACTGCCACGTGGTGAAATTCCTGAGGCCTCCTGTTATACCATTTCCTTCCTTCTGTTTCAGGCTCATGGGTCTCTTCCCGAGATAAAGGAGTCACTTCCTTGCGGCTGGATTCCTGGACTATCTCCTTTTCCAGGCTTATGGGTCTCTCCGCGAGAGAACGGAGTCACTTCCTTGCGGATAGACTCCTGGACTATCCCTGTTTCAGGCTCATGGGTTTCTCCCCGAGACAACGTAGTCACTTCCTTGCGGCTAGACTCATGGATTATCTCCTGTTTCAGGCTTATGGGTCTCTCCTCGAGACAACGGAGGCACTTCCTTGCGGCTAGACTACTTGACCATTTTCTGTTTCAGGTATGAATTGGCTCCACGCACGAATAGCCGGTGATCCTGGGACGTACGCGGTGTCAATTAAAAAAAAAAAAAAAAAAAAAAAAACTGTAATGGTGTAAATTAAAAATGAAGCATTGAACTGACTTTGAAATGAACGGTTTATTGTTGGTGTACTATGTAAATGTAACAATATGAAATGGAGATTACTGTGTGTAATCAATCTCTTGTAAAAATGCAATGAATCGGCCGAGCGGTCTGTTTGGCTACTCGTTTATGACTGACTTCGAGGGCCAAAGCCCTAAAAGTCTACAACCCCCACCCTCCCTCGAAGGTAAGGCAAAAATATAAAAACAGCCCAAAAGGGCGCCAACAAGGCACATGGGTCTCACCCCGAGACAACGGAGCCACTTCCATGCGACCAGCATTCTGGATTTCCTCCTGTTCAACGACTCTACTACAGTACTTCCTTCTGTTTCAGGCACATGGGTCTCCTCTCAGAGACAACGGAACCACTTCCGTGCGGCCAGACTCCCGGGTTGTCTCCTGGTCAGTCCAAATTGTGTCACCTCTACCAAGATCACATGCCCGGAGTGAGCAGGGGTGCCAGAGCCGGCATCGATGAATGCCAGTGGCAGTTCAGACACAGGCGCTGGAACTGTTCAATCGTAGACGACGCGTCGGTCTTTGGACCTGTTGTCAAGATTGGTAAGAAGAAGAGAAGTTTTTCTAAATAAGCTTTTTTTTAAATTGTTCTTTTTTAACGAAGGAAAAAGATTATGTCCTTAATAATATAATTCTATTTTTAAACAATCGGGTAATTTAATTCACTCTCTTTCTGAAATTATTACTTGACCCATTTTGATGACATTTTTGTAATTCAAAATATAATTTTTATTTATAAGTCGTAACCGAGCTAGATTTTTGAAACTCCCATAGTTTTTGTCCGACATGGCGTCAAAGTTGCACCGTTATTCTTATTGAGATTCATTTTAATTGACCAGCTGGTGGCATAAACAAAGTTTAAATGGTCCGAATCATTTGTTAGGTTAAACATAGAGAGCAGCAAAATAAAATATCAAGTTAATTATAAAAGAGCGAATACATGTCGGTCTGTGTGTATGTTATCATTAGGCGTTAAATAAAATGAAAACATTTGAAATAGGTTTAGTAATAACATTGGTTGTTTATAATTATTATACTATAAATAGAGTGCAAATCAAAAGCTTAGTGAGTTACTGTAAATAAATTTAAATAATATGATTTTACTTAATAAAATTTAACTACTAATATTTGAAACCAAACGTTACATGCCGAGGCCGAAGGCGTCACGAGCGCAGCGTGAAGTGAGCAGGGTTGTCCCCTAGTTCTTATGAATGTATTTCCTTTCAGTTGAGTGTGTTTTCGAAACCTTCATATTCATCTCAGAACAAGCGGTAATTTTTTTCTTTTTTCGTTATTTTTAATTTAATAATATTATTGAGTTTAATAATACATAAAGGGGTTCCATAATCGATCAACTATTTGTATGTCTGGATGATAAGGGTTTTATGTTAAAATTTGCGTAATTCCACATTTCTGTTACGTACACTGTCAACTAATTGTTAGATGTGAGATTTACCGGGTAAGAATATTTACACCTTGGCAAAGTGAAAACCCCCAAGGCTTAGTACATATTCAGTTCAATTTTAACAAACCTACGTACTGTAAATTGAATTCCTTGAAAAAAATAACAATATATCCTTTCTTTGATGGCTGTAAACACAACATTCAAACGATGCTCAACTTTAGTTTATTTATTTATTTTTCATTTAATTTAGGACACGTTATAGTGTATTACCATACTGCTTTATATACCTATATAGCTAATTAAGGATAATGGATTAGTCTGATTTATAATTTAGAAAATGTTCAATAATTCAAACTCCCTGTAGCAAGCAGAGAGGCGGCGTTCACCCACGCCATCGCAGCTGCAGGGGTGGTTCACTCTATCGCCAGGTCCTGTAGGGACGGCCACCTGAGTTCCTGTGGGTGCTCCAGGTCTGGCAGACCCCGAGACTTGAGGAGAGACTGGGTCTGGGGTGGCTGTGGAGACAACCTTGAATATGGCTACAAGTGAGTGCTTGATTGATACCACGAAACCTTTTACATAGCTTCATAAACGTAATGGTAACACTTTAACATTTCAATTTTTTAAAGAGTGCGATTTAATAAAGGGTTCTTTTGTTGATTGTAACAGGCCTCCAATACGTGAAGCCGAGCTCCTTCCTTATATCTTGGCCAATTTTAACGTTTTAGATGTCAAATTGAGCCTCTATTCGTATTTGTGCAATAAGGTCTTACTTGTTCAACATTTTAACTCTGAAGGGCACGGGAACTGGGAAGCCCTCAAAGTACGTTTTTCGATCATAAGAAAAACACGGAGAGAGATTTAAACCAGTGAAAAAGTAACAACTGTTTTCAACTGAACATAAGTAACGATATGTTTTAAATATACATTCTTACATATTTTAAAAACCGGGTCATGTAGAGTTTCAATGTTATACTTATGGATTAATATTACTCGACCACCTGGCGGCATAAACAAATATTAAATGGTCCAAATAATTTGTAAGGTTAAACATAGAGAGCAGCACAGTAAAATATTAAGTTAATTATAAAAGAGCGAATAAATGTCTGTCTGTGTGTATCTTATCATCAGCCGTTAAATAAAATGAAAACATTTGAAATAGGCTTAGTAATAACATTGGTTTTTTATAATAATTATTAAAATAATTTATTATAATGAAAGTGATTTTGTGTTACTTTTAACCTAAAAGAATACTTTAGTTTAATTATTTTGAGTCAATTGAGCCGTTTTAGGAAATTCTTCGTGGCTTTCAATGCAACAGTGAAATTTCCTTTCTTATTGATAAAATATAAATTACACATTTCTACTGTATTAATATTTAGTATGAATACAATGTTATTCTATGTCTAAATACCCAATTACAAAAACGTCACTGTATTGCAAAAAATTGAGGATTTAGGAAATAATTAGAATATTTATAATACCTGGAAAGTTGGCAAATTATTTCACCAGTAAAGTAGTTCTAGATTTTACTCTTTGTCAGTTCGAGATTGTTGCTAAATACCAACAAATTGTAATTGTATCGCTCAGTCGATAGTTTCTTGCACCATTGCATTATTTTGAAGTATCTTGATTATTCACTGCATGAAATAATTTGCCACATAATTTATGTGTAAAATGTTCAAGTTAGTTTTTTGTCGTAAATGATAGTTTTAGACGTCGCTGATATCGTATTGTCATGTTTCAATTGATTATTAATTTATCCCTGCTTTGTATCTAATTAGTCAAAAAGTTATTTGTGTTTTTTTGTTGTTGAAATTTGTAGTTATACTGTCTAATGTTCTTGACTCTTAGTTACATTATGATATGTTTACTTGCATGTTCAGTTTATTATTGTTAACACTAAAGAATAGTAGATTATTTTTGCCACTTGAGCATTGATTTTTTAATTGTTAATTTTTATTGTGTTGTAATGCAAGCTACATAATGTCTATAACGCAAGCTTGTTTTATGGTGTCACATTTATTGTTTAGTGGCGCTTGCCATGTGTAAATTAAACAAACATTAATGAAAAAAGGTTTTGTTATAAGTATATTAACAACAATAGCAAAAACAAGAATCTATCGTCATTAAAATCATCATATTCAACTTTTAACATTCCAATTTATATACTTCATAAACAATATTTGTACATTTACCTCCCCTGTCCTTCTTCTCTTTTAGTAAACTATAACATATTCATCACCTGCAAATTAAGGAGGTGTCATCACGACCCTGAAATTTATATTGGATGGGGAACCAAGTTTGCAAAAGATTCACTCAAAAAACTTGCTCTTAGTTTAATTGAAACTATCGAGACAAACGAATGGATATGAAATCAATTAAATGATATTATTTCTCAGGAAATACATAATTTATATTTCGGCCATCAAATCGCGGCCTTCCATCATCCTGGTTGCCATGAAACATTTTAATCTGAATTACACAGTGGGGGAAGAGTGATTCTCTTCAGTAGTTCAGTAGGTTGTTTTCAAAGCGACCTGTCTATAATTGCTGGCGTGGTGGCTCAGTGGTTAAAGCTTCGAACTGTTGAGGGCAAGGTCCAAGGTTCGAATCCCCACTGAGACAACAGTCAGTACTTCACTCGTTGAATAAATTTGACGCACAGGTCTGTAGACCCATGTCAACTGGCAAGTGAAGTTATTTTTTAATTAAAAATAAATAAATTAAAAAAATAATAATATAGCAGTTGGTGTGCTAAGTACATACGCCATACATCGAAAAAGTAGCCTACATTTATCTTTAATTAAAGTCGTACAAAGCAAACATGTTTAAATTAGAACACAAATCTGCTGCTAACATCTTAGCCAACTAATTAATAAATACTTTCGCTTGAAAATTAAATTACTCTATTTAGTCAGTAACACACTATTTTCATTTTATCTTAATTTTGTTTTCTTTTTGGCTAATTTCCAATGTTGAAAGTATTTACGATGGTCATTTGTAAATGTGGATTACTTCATTTTCGATTTACATTTTTTAATTATTAATCTTTGATGACACCAAAAGCTGCCGAATATAATATAAATCAAATACAATTATTGAAAAATTTAATAAATTATCATAATGAAAAGAAATAGATCTATATGTCCCACACATTCAGTAATATCCGGGGATCCAAAAATTGAAATTTAAAAAATGTAAAATTGTGTAATACTGATGTTATATACTCAAGTGGGGTATCAAAATAAAGCTATTTTTCTCTTGAATCCAAATATACCATTAGATTTCGAAAAGGGTAATGAATAAGGGGGATATGCTCCCAAAACAAAACAAAAATCCGAAAACAAAAAAATGATAATAATAATATAAACCACCCTAGAAGTTATCAAACTATCGGTATTTATCTCCCAAATCACATTATATCATTGTATTTTGGAAAAGATAACATTTAAGGGGTTTGCCCCTCAAATAATAAAAGTATGCTCCAAAACTAATATACCCAAGTAGGGTATCAAATTAAAGATATTCTTCAGTTGATTACAAATATACCATAAGATTTTAGAAAAGACTATGTTTATGGGCTCCACTGCCCCTAACACCAAAATTCATGGTCAAAATGGTTAACAATCCGTAGACCGATCTCCCTCACGAAGTGACCTGCCCAACCCAAAAATGGGACTGTAGCAGTCCCGAAAGTCCCGAAACTGTACGTGGTGGGTGGGTGGTATGAAGCTTGATATAGACACTCACTCGCTTACACTAAATGTCAAATTATTTCCTGGTGCCATACCCCGTTCATGTGCATACTTGTCTAGACTTGGCCTGAAACCCTCTTGGTAAATTCTCAAAAGCTGTCTATTTTTACTCAAACTAAACAGCAACCCCATTTCTCCAAAAATGGTTCCCCTTTTCTCTGCCCATCCATACACGTGCAGTTGTATCGACTAGGGGTGTTCGATGCATCAGAAAGCATAGAAAAAACTAAATGATTCGATTTGATGCATCGAATCTACAATTTGATTCATGGCTAGTCAAAATTTCAATGCATCGATAGTGCCACGATGCGCATAAGTAATATCGATGTCTATGTGTCTTAGTGAGGCCGAAGGCCGAACTTTCGACCGCGAGGCCATAGGACAAGTTCCACAAAGGGGCCTAAAACAAAGCACCCTGGCGAGGCCGTAGGCCGAGTTCTACTAAGGGACAAAAGGCAGTCTCCAGGCGAGGCTGAATCCCGAGCTTCCTTCACGAGCGTAGCGAGTGACGGGGTTGGCACGCGAAGCGAGCAGGGATTACCCCTAGTATATGTATATAGGGCGCATGCATATAACGAGAAAATAACTGTATAATTGTTATTAATGCACTTTCAAGTTAAGGATTCTTTTTTTCCTACAGATTCACGCAAGGATTTGTGGATGTTCGAGAACGAGAAAGGACGTTCAAAAGAGGATCCAGGGAACAAGGTCGGATGATGATGAACCTCCACAACAATGAAGCCGGCAGAAGGGTAACTAAATAATTGTTACAGTACAAGTAAACTTCACACAACACAAATCATGCTAATTACCAACACGTATTATGCTAATTAAAAAACTAAATAATTGTTTTGTAAGACTAATTAATGAGTCAATGTAAGTGCAATAACATTAATATGAGCTACCCCTGTTTGCTACACATCAGGACATAAATGTCCTATATGTTCTCCGTACGAAACTGAGCACCATTCTTGGTTTAGAAAATTATGACTAAATAATTTTTTTTAAATTATTTTAAAGATTGTACTTATTAGAATTTTTGAGTATAAATCTTCACTTCCAACTTTTGATCTACCCCTCTTTAACACATCAGATGAGATTTATAGACATTCGGGGGACTTTTATTTCACTTATTTAGTGTTACGTTTATCTGTACATATTAACATAATCTAGCTGCAAGTTTGCAATTTGTATAGTATAATTTGTACAGTACTACAGTACATTAATGATACTCTATGGTGTTCGTAGGCTGTGGTCAAGACAGCACGGGTCACGTGCAAGTGCCATGGTGTATCCGGTTCCTGTAGCCTCATCACTTGTTGGCAACAACTACCCTCCTTCCGACAAATAGGTACGTAATATCATTTTCTCGATTGTTTGACCAAGACTTAATATTTCGCAGATTTTATTTCATTCCTTGTACAAATGAAAATTAAAAATAAGATATTTCTAAAAAGAATGATCTGATTCTTGTTAAAATCGTCAAATGACTCAATAGATTGTTTTGTGTCATCTGTACCTAGAACAGTAAATATTTTTATGTGTTCATTTAACTCATAAATGTGGAAGAGAGAGAGAGAGAGAGAGAGAGAGAGAGAGAGAGAGAGAGAGAGAGAGAGAGAGAGAGAGAGAGAGAGAGAGAGAGAGAGAGAGAGAGAGAGAGAGAGAGGGAGGGAGGGAGAGGGAGAGCGAGAGGGAGAGGGAGAGGGAGAGGGAGAATGGCGAAATTGGTTACGGTTTTATGTCTAAATCCCGACTGATTACAATAATATCCTCAAGGAATCTTACTTAGAGAAGGAATTATGAAAAAGAGTTAGGAAATGTGGTTTTTTGTTTTCTACAGAAGCTAAGTTTACAAGACTACATGACAAGATGCTAGACAATTACAAGACAAGGATTATATGACTAAAAAACATTGAGAAAGTTCGATAGTTACAAACATTTTTATGGGATTCGATTCTCTTATGATTGGGTAAGTTAGATATTTGTATGTGTTTGGAGGATTAGATAACTAGAGTAAATTTTTTTTAAAGTCAAAGACTTAAAATAATAGTAAAATGTGAGGTATTTATGAGTGTTGTGTTTATTAGGCAGTACACCACATTGAGGTGTTGGATGGTTACGAAACAGGGGTTAAATAGTTACAAGATGTTAAGAGGGTAGACAGTTACAAGATGGTAAGAGGGTAGATAGTTACAAGATGGTAAGAGGGTTAGAAAGTTACAAGACGTTGAGGTGGGTTAGATAATTACTAGACGTGAAGGAGAGTAGATAATTACTAGACGTGAAGGAGCGTAGATAGTTACAACATTTAAGGTGTTAGATAAATACAAAATATTTTGGTGGTTATATAACTATCATACGGTACAGGGTCAGATGTATACAAGACGTTGAAGGTTAGATAGTTAAAATATGTTGTAGGGTTAGATAGTTACAAAAAAGTAAGGGTTTAAGAAACGCCAAACGTCAGACAGATGAGAGTTAAATAAGGTAATGCTGACACTGGCCTGGTGAACGGTTCACTATGCTTTAACAGGTAATAAATGTATTTAATTTATATTTTTAAACTTATATTATATGTAATAGTAAATTGAAAACAAAGTAGTGAAATAAATGAATAATTTAACGATTAAGGAACAGTCTGAATAATTGGAAAGCGTTAAATAAAATGCTGAGCAAAGTGTTGTTTTATTAACTTATTAGTTAATAAATTATTAGTTGAATCTATCACTTGAATAGTGGAGGGGATAATCTTTAGATGGGAATAATAAAACGGCGTTGCTATCACAATTTTTCTCATACAATTAATGATGAAATACACTGACACATGAATACAGTATACAGTTATTACACACCAGTTCCGTTGCAGGAGCGGTTTTGTTGACGTGTCTAATTTAATTAAATGAAGCATTTAATTATTCAATTATTCACCATTGTGCAGTTACAATAACAAAATATTTTTTTAATGGAGTGGTTTTTATATGGAAGTTTACATCCACAAGATATAAGTATAAATATAATTCATGGACTGTTATTGTCATTAGTATTCTTAGGCCTAAAAATATACATGAGAAACAGCAGTGGTCCTAAAACAGTCCCCTGGGGCGTTGTCTTTACAAATTCATTTGCGTGGTCTACGTGTCTACTTAATAACGTCTAACAGCCAATAACATCTCCAAATAGTTAACGTTTAACAGTCAATAACATCTCCAAATAGTTAACGTTTAACAGTCAATAACATCTCCAAATAGTTAACGTTTAACAGTCAATAACATCTCCAAATAGTTAACGTTTAACAGTCAATAACATCTCCAAATAGTTAACGTTTAACAGTCAATAACATCTCCAAATAGTTAACGTTTAACAGTCAATAACATCTCCAAATAGTTAACGTTTAACAGTCAATAACATCTCCAAATAGTTAACGTTTAACAGTCAATAACATCTCCAAATAGTTAACGTTTACAAATTATTTAGAAAATAAGAATGTTTATAGTTTTTTAGTGCTTCCTGGAATTCGAAATTATGGATTTATCAGCCTTAAGGAGTGATATTCTTGTAATTAAAAAGGTTTTTATGTTTCGCCTTCAACTAAAATTCAATGTACTTTCATCTCCATATATATTATGAATAAAACACGCATAGTAAATTTAAGTTGTATAATAAAAAGAACGTTGTCTACTAAACACATGATGTTTAGCTTGAACACAGCAATTTTCCTTTCTTATGGCACATTAACATATTCAGATTGTGACTGAACTATATGCATGTGACATTGTAGTGAATAGCTGTGCCGCCAAAGTACAGGCGTGTAAACGGTTAGTTATTGAAGCCATTTGCTCAAACGTCGCTCCCCTGTCTACATTCCCTGCCGCATGTACCTGCCCACAGTCTCTCGGAGCGCCGCCGCGGTTTGTTTATGTGCTCCTATTCTTGTACTCTGTGGGTCGAAGCTGTTTGATATTCTCAAAAATGCGGAAACTTCTTATAGACGTTGACCCTGAGTCTGTTTCACACGTATGCCATATGTTTCTTTTTATTTATTCATTGGATTATCTTGGACTTCCATGAGTCATTTATTTGAATTTGTTTGTTTGTTTTCTTAACAAAAATTAGACAAACTCCAGTTGTTTTTATAGTTTTATAGCAATAAACCTTCTGGAGCCAGAGATGTCTTTGACATCCATCGTGTACAAGCTGATCTGGCAACTGATGCGTCCTAGCTATATACTCTGTGGTCCCAGTAATGTGTACTTTATTTTGAAGAACAATCCACATTAGTAGTTGGTTCTACTTCAACATAGTTTAATGTTTATAGCATTTATTTTGTTATTTTTTCATGTATTTATTTCATTTGTTATAAAATTTTTATTTGACCTTTATTTGTATTATATAATATTTTCAAAAATGTATTTTGTTTTGTGAAATAAAATAAAAAGAATAATAAATTATGCTTACACCTCTAAAAAGATAAAAAGAATTAGTACATGGAAAAGACTTGATTTTTTAACTTTTCAATTGAAATTATATATTTCTGATAAACTATACATTTAGATTTCATGTATATGTAACTTTTTAAATATTAAAAATATTGAAGTTTTTATCAATAGGAGTCATAAACAAATTGATTTTACATATTTGGAACACACATTTTTTGCACACTATGTTAAACGTACTGTTTCATGTACTACTACCAGGAGACCGAAATTCGCTCAGTTGAATTCTGCAAATTGAAGATATAGCATCCGTATCTCCTAGATGATCCTGAGGACGGTTTGTTATTGCTCTACCTTGTAGGTTATTAATAAAATTTCGTTTCGGAATTATTCCTCGTTTACCTTTAGCCTCTTTGTTGAACTCGGCCTGCGGCCTCGCCAAAACGCTCTACTACAGGTCTCTTTGTAGAACGGCCTACGGCCTCGCAAGGGACAGTTCGGCCAGCGGCCTCACCGAGGCACTCTGCTACAGTCCCATTTGTGGATCTCGGCATGTTGCCTCGTGGTGAATATCGGCCTACGGCCTCAACACGATTCTTCAGCAGTGTGACCATGAATTTTGATTTGTGGGGCAGTGGAGCTCATAAACATAGACCTCTCTAAAAGCTGATGGAATTTTAGTAAGAGAAGAATACCTTTAATTTGATACCCCACTTGGGTGTATTAGTTTAACATTACTTACTGTTGGGTCTTTGTTAACCTTATTCTACAAAATGCAAAATAAATACCATTATACTGCTAAGTAAATATAGCAACACGAAAACTAAGGTACCTAGAAAAGAAGACGGTAGGTATCACGCGCATCTCCCATGGCGTGACATGTGCTTAATGGCAAAACTGAACACAAAAATACTGTTCTAATTCCCGTAATTACAATTCCAGCTGATAAGTGGTAAATAACTTTGTTACTATTTAGCTGAATACTTTTATGAAATTGTTAGATTTATTTACCAGTATTTAATAGAATAAACAAATCAGTTGATTTCGCCCATGTGACGTCACAGTCTACTGCGCAGCCTCGTTGTAATACACGGGAATTCTAGGAGCCTCTGGGACAGAAATAAGACTTTTCACAGGATTGAGACTGGTGCCAATCGATTTCTCGTGGTCAAAAATCCCTGTATAAATTAAAAAATAAAAAATCCTTGGAGCCAAAAAAAGTTCGTTTTAGATAGAATAAAAATAATTAGAATAAAAAAAAAAAGTGGCTTGTTTTAGATAGGCCCTAACACGATATTTTCATTAAAAGAATTTTTTGAACAATAATCACATATTTGTCTACCTTTCTCTGCTATTTTTACTCAAAATAAATTCATTGTACTTGGTTATTACTTTTTTATGACTTTGACAAGTCTTAAACGGAATCCTGTCTTTTTCAGATCTTTAAATTAACAATGACACGAGTATAATTGTGTTTCATTTTCACTTTCATTTCACCTTTGCATTCATTCACGTGTTAAACCGACGTACAATTGTAAATGTTGTGTTTCCTTGAGAAGACGGGTCTTATCAACGCTATCATTATAGCTTCGGCCGCAGTTTTACTCTTTACAGTCTTCAGGTGCCTACACACGTTTTGTGCGATGTGTCTTAAGTAACGTGTTCTGTTTGGGATCGCAGTGTCGTGTGGTAGCTTGAGGTTCAGCAGGTGATTGATTCGTGTAACACGAACGACGCTAAGGCCTATTTCACATTACACGATTTCGTTCGTACGAAATATTTTCGTTCGAGTTTTTTCCGTTGTTGGTTGGTTTTTCACAGTACACGATTTTTTCCGTCCAAAAGAGCGCGGAGACTGGTGAACTATGAATGAAATATGAATTGAATCATATTAAAAAATTATTTATTATTTATTTATTCATTGTGATTAGTTGGAGTGAAACCAGTTTTGATCTTTGTAGGCCTATTGTTATTATTTATTTATTAGTATCGTTCTTTGGTATATTGGTTGAAAGCCATTAAACATGAAAAACAATTATGTCACAGTATTATTAATGTTAATCTTCATATCCTTGTACAAAATATTTAACAAGCACTGTTAAAATATCGACCAAAATGATGCACTATTTAATATTAATATTTTATATTACACGCTACATTATATTTAACTGTTTAAAACAAATACGCCTTCTCTGGTGAGATTTCATGTTGGAATACACACAGTAAACTATTATTATTTCATATTGGAATACACACAGTAAACTATTATTATTTCATGTTGGAATACACACAGTAAACTATTATTATTTCATGTTGGAATATACACAGTAAACTATTATTATTAATCATTACTTAATAAGGATCAAGTAATAATAAACAATTTCAAATTGTTGATAGTATTTTTATTATAATATCATGTAGATACAAATTATTGAAATGTATTAAATGCACTTTTTTAGAAGAACATTAAGTTTTACTGTTTTAATGATTTATTTGGTTTGCGTTATAAGAATCAAATTTATTATGGTCAATGAGAATATTAATTAAAGTGTAAATTTCGATGCTATCCATCTTTAGAACAAAATCACAAAAGAAAAACCACTGTATATAGCCACGCGAAGCTCGACTGGTAAGAACTACGTCATCGTCCGTACGAAGGAATTGTGTGGGGGAGTCGATCAATGTGAAAGGTCCCATATCCTTCTTCAGTCGACTAAAAATTATTTTCCGTACGAAATTATTTCGTACGAACGAAATCGTGTAATGTGAAAGAGGCCTAACGGGTCTTCAAATGTGAAATTGCACTAAACATAGAGATATAACTAAAAATATCACACACTAAAATGATAATCATCTCCACAAAAAAAGTAAATTCTTGGGGACCCCCTACACGTTTCGCGTGCCAACCCGTTGCTCGTTGCGCCTATGACGCCGAGGCCGACCTCGGCATTCGGCCTCGGCGTGTAAATTTATACTTAATTCAAATATTATTGATTAAACTGTATTAAGTAAAAATCATAATATATAAATGTATTAACAATAGCTCAAAGTACTTTTTCTCTACATATAAATTCGCAATTTTATTATTTAATCTATTTTAAAAGTTTGTATTTAACTTATTTTATTTTACAGCTGATGATTAATTAAATCAATAAAATAACCAGTAGATCACCATTGGAACTTTAAAGGCCAGTGGGGTTTAGCCCTACAATCAATCAAACTTGCTCTCTCCTTAACATTAAGACATATTTTTAACCTTTTCAATATTATAAACAAAAAATATTTACATTCAAACAGCTGTTACTTTTAGATTAATTTTTCCCGTGTTATTCTTATGGCTGAAAAACGTGCTTTGAGGGCTTCCCACACCCTTCAGGGTAAAAATATTGAGTAATTAACCCTAGAACTGATGACTATTTTCTCTAACTGATAAACCATTTTTGCAGGTTTTCCAAGCATTTTTCTTAAAAATTACAAAAAATATAAATATCTACTGTACCGGGTCTTGGACCGGTACAGTTTCGTTTTTTTCGTCGTTGTCTGCCAGGCTGCCTGAGATTCGCTTTTGCCTTGCGTTTCGCGTAGTTGGTGGCCGTTGGTTTCGATCCGTTTCGTTCCGTGTTCCAGCAGCTTCGGGCAAGTTGGCCTGTCTGTTCACTTGTTCACTGCAGCCGTTCGTCACGAGAATATGTTAGGCTAAGGTTCCCAAAACGTAAGTGTTCTTTTGTAAGTTTTAATATCTAATCACCCTTTTGGTGAAAATACTTTTGTTTAAATAATATTCAACGGGCTTACTGGTGTTTTCAGGGTTTTGTCTAATTTATATTCTTTGTCTAGATGTGTTAACCTAGGTTTGACCCATGTGCTCCATGGTAATTTTTACTGGTAATTACCGTTAATGCTTTTTATATCTGCCTTTATTGTCAATAGTAGTTCTGTATAATGTTTTGTTGAGCCTTTTTACAGTTGTAGTTACCGATTTACCATATTTTTTGTTCTTTGCCCATAACCTAGCCTAGCTGTACACATTGATTTTCATGTTATAACCTATTGCTCATGTATCCATAGCCTAGTATTCAGTTTGTCATTTTTTTTAGTTCCATATACGTAATTACGTTTTTTATAATTTGTTAAGTTGTAATTTGTTTTAAATCTGAGTTTCCTACATAATTATTCATAGCCTAAAGTTAATTTTTCACTGTATTGTTTGCTCCACTCCTGTTCTTGTTTGTCTCTTCATGTTAAGTTTTGTTAAAGCAGGCACCCTTATGTCTAGTGGTTATGTGTAATTTTGTTGTGATGGCTGGACTGTGTTTAATGGCTGTGTTTGACCTTTCAGTCCAGGGTCCTTGAGTGGGACTTTCAGCCCTCAGCCTGCCGTCCGGGGGGAACTTCGATATTCTCCACTGCTAGCCTGGCCTGAGGACCATGTTGGAGCCTGGAGTTGCCCGCTACCCGCCCTACTTCTTTGGTGGTAGAAGTCTTCAGTCCTCAGGTCAGTTCTTTCCATCTTTTCCCGGCGGCTGAGCTGGGGGTGATTTATAAAAAAACAAAAAAATATATAAAAACAAAAGAAGAAAAAAAGTTTGTGGATATATTTGTGCCTAGGCCTAAAACTGTTTGGACAAAGTGAAGAAACAGCCATGGGGACATTTCAAACATTACAATTTAAGAAAAAAAAAGAAGAAAACGTTGATATTTATTGTTATTTATTTAATTAGTTTATTTTATTGTTATATTTTTTGGATTTTATATTTTGTTAGGTCCCTATGGTTAAGTTTTGTTGTTATTTATTGTTATGTTTAGGCCTAGTGATCGTTATTTATTTTTTCGTTGTTAATTGTATTATTGATGTCCGGGGATAATAGAACGGTACCGTGTTATATTTTTTTTTAAATTGTTTAATTTTTAAACTCACCAAAAGGGGATTATTGTGCTTTTAGTTAACTTCTATTCGGAGCTGCCCAGGGAATCCGGCTTACTCCCTGGCCTCGGTGGAATCAAGGGATGGGGGCCAAATTGCCGGCTTAATTGGGGTTATCAAAATTTTTATAAATTTTCTTTTTACTTTTATTTGTTTCTTTAATAATTTGTCTTACGTTTTGGGTGTCTCAGGCCAAAACTGCAGATAGGCCATACAGTTTGTTAATTGTAGTTTTGGTATTTGTAGCGTTAAGTGTTTTGGTAGCTTTTGTCGTTATATTGTTAAATTTTGTGTTTATTGTTATTTATTTAATTGCAGATTTTATATTGTGGCCTTCTGCCTGTTTCTATTGTGGCCCTATGCCAGCCAGTTAATGTTTATTTGGCAAATAAAATCAGTTTGGCTCAGCTGCCGAGTGTTATTTTGACCCTCCAACTGCCACCCGTGATCCCATCGCTCGATTTGTTTTGAGCCATCCCCCAGTTGGCACGCTTTCCAGCTTTGGTGGGGGGATGGGTCTCACTACCTATAGTTACCAAGTTGTATATCAAATTGTTTGCCTTGAGTTGTAGAATGATAAAAAAGTACTTTTACAAATAAAAAAATATTTATCATATGTTACTTCTAAATTGAAATCATTTTCTTGATTGAAAAGTTATAAAGCATAATAAGAATAAAGAATATAATAATGCATAAACATTAAGAACAGACCTTACTAATGACGTAAACAAGCCAGGCGCAAAACAGCGGATTCCCGCCGCGCCTTAACGAGTCACTCCACACAGCCTTCTAAACTCACGGCGTTGTTCTCAAAACATATGTTGTTTGAATAAAGTAAAATATATATATATATATTCTTGTTCCTTAGAATGTCTACTTTAAAATGAGACTAAATTTAAAGATGTAGATCCAATTTTAGCAGCGTAATAGTGTTATTTACGGAACTATGTTTAATTCGTCAAAAATCGACGTTTATCACCATAGCAAAAAAAGAAATTCGTCGATAATCGACGTTTATTAGTTCCAGGGTTAAGACATTATTGCTACGAACAGAGGCAAATGTTTTACACCTCAACCGTTTAAATTAGTCAAGAAATAAGGGAGGAGTTGCGTTGAGGAAAAACGGCATCACGTCAAGGATTTTTCGAGGCCAAAATGTAGGAGATAATACCATAATGGAGGAAGTGTCATTAATAAAGTCTGGCTTAATTGTCAGCCTCCTTACATAATTAAAACCCTAAACTTCAAACCAGTTCATTCATTTAAATAATAAGATTAAAAAAGATACGCCATTAAAACCCCAAAGTACAAGTCACTTAATGATTCAGTCACTTACTCTCCCACACTGTCTAGACTGAAGAAGTACCTCTCGTTAAATAAACATAAAACACGTTTGAAAAGGCAGACTACCTTTAGTATTAAGCATTCGTATAAATCAATTAAAAGAATACAAGAAGACCGGGCCATGGTGCTAGGCGTGTAGGAGAGGTAGTGCAAGTGAGATAGTGAATATCCCCTACCATACTTCTCTTACGTCTATTGTGTACAGACCGGGCCATGGTGCTACGCGTGTAGGAGAGGTAGTGCAAGCGAGATAGTGAATATTCCCCACCATACTTCTCTTACTTCTATTGTGTACAGGCCGGGCCATGGTGCTAGGCGTGTAGGAGAGGTAGTGCAAGCGAGATAGTGAATATCCCCTACCATACTTCTTTTACGTTTATTGTGTACATTCTGTTCAAAATCTAGCCTTAGGCATGATTAAGAGTGGTTGCTATGTTTATATAGTTTGCTGAATGGTGACTGTGTGGATATGTCAACATAGTTGTAAAGATAAAACATTGGAATAAAGATTAATGTAGCAATAACAATAATTAAAATTAATAATTGCTTTTTTATATTGTGATTTTACAATAACTTATTTGGTTACTTGTGAGAAGAAAACTGTAAACAATCGTTAAATAATAAAGCACATTCATAGAAGAAAACAATAACAGCTTATTTTGATCATTCCGATATATTTATTTAGAATCATGAATGTACAACTGTCGTTGGTTAGGGAATTCCATTGATTCGCGTGCACCTCAACCACTTGACTCAAAAGTTAATTTTTTTAAGAAAGAATATTTCTCCATTTAATTCCTCATTAACAATTACGAAATTTGGAAGAAAAGCGCCTGATAATTAATTCCTATTAGTATTTATTTTATTGAATAATTTCTTTAGACATTTGATACATTTTATAACCAAACATATAGGCTTATAGTTCATTCATAACATTTTTTTCACCTCTATAGTTCCTTGAAATGTTGTGGACTTTTCATTCCTTTATGGGTACAAGAATACATACCTATGTGTAAATGAGATAAAGAGATTACTTAGTGTAAGGAGGTTCAAGCCTGTGTCATAAAACTGATAAATAACTCGTTCGCGTCTCACAAAGCAGCCAGCACGAAGTACTCTTGCACTCTATTAACCGCTTGTCTAAATCCGAGAGGCTTCGTTTACTTCCTCTTCCTTCGGCCGCCAGAGGAGATCTGTTTGGACTGGTTTACCGCAAGGCTTACTCTTGGGACCTTCAATATTTACCGTAAACAGCCCCGCCTTGTCAACACTCTAGCTTGACCCCAACGTAAATACATTTCTTGCCATGCTCAAGTGGGCTTAACCGATAGCTCTTCCTCTTTTTCAACTTGGGATGAAGTAAGTACATGTTGTAAACATCCAGATTTACAATATACGTTTTAGGTTTTAATTGACACTAAGTCTAAGACACTAAAATTTAAGTTTAATTGAACTATTTATCTACATTTTTAGTTGTATTTTATTAAACACAAAAAGATTCTTGTAAAAATGATGATTGATTTGTTTGTTTTATTTTTTCAAGTTTTAAATATTTTTTTTAGATATTAAATCTAGAGTACTTTTATTACACTACAAACAGATTCCTGTAAAATAATAGTTACTACTTCGTAATTAGGGAAAGTTCTGGTCAGTATTTTAGTTGCCCCTTACCCACATGTTATATTAAGTTTACCAGAACGATAACCAGATTGCAGAAATGTAATGATGTCTTTCATTAATCGCTCTAATAGTGACAAATAATATTTACAATAATTTTACGATCTTATGATCACACCCTCCCCCTCCACCATTTTAAAAAGAGCAGAATATTCTTTTAGAATACACTCTTTTAGGGAAAGAAGAGTGTAGTAATTTTAGAGGCATCTCACTCCTTAGCATACCTTATAAAGTTTTATCTAAGATAGTATTAAGTCGTATTGAAGAGTATACATGTGAATTAATCCTAGAGCTTCAGGCAGGTTTTATGAAAGGCAGGTCCACAACGAATCAAATATTTATTCTTAAAGAAATTATATCTAAGTACTGGGAGTTTAATAAAGAATTTTTTGTAATATTTATTGATCTCCAAAAAGCATATGATAGTTTAAATAGAGAGAGAGACTGTGGAAAAAGATGGACAAGTTTGGGATTCCAATAAAGCTGATAAATCTTGCTAGAACATGTATGACGGACTCCACAGGCTCAGTACGAGTAAATGGAAGAGTTTCGGAACCCTTCAAAATCAATGCAGGTGTAAGACAGGGTAATGGACTCTCCCCAATCCTCTTAAACCTAGTGATAGAAGAAGCTCTCCAAAAAGTAGCAAAAATGGATGAAGGAATAACACTTAAATTTAACACCAAAATTAACGTACTGGCATTCGCAGACAATGTAGTAATTTTTGCAGAAAATTTAGAAGACGTACGGCAGCTGACAAAATTATTCATAGAAGAAACAGAACAATTAGGTCTAAAAGTAAATGATGAAAAAACCAAATATATGCAATTTGCCAGAAATCCAATTGACATAAATCAAGACACTCTCCAAGTAGAAGGCCATGAATTTGAAAAGGTAGATTCTTTTAAGTATTTAGGCGTTGTAATGTCTAGAGAAAACAAAGATAAAATAGAAATACAAAATAAGCTAAATCTTGCAAACAGATGTTTCTACGCATGCAACAAACTTATGTCTTCAAAATTACTGTCACAAACAACCAAAATTCGAATATGTAAAACAATCATCAGTCCAGTATTGCTCTATGGAGCTGAAACATGGAAACTCAATAAAAAGGAAGAAAGGAAACTAATTGTCTTTAAAAATAAGATCCTCAGAAAATTTTATGGGCCAATTTTTGAAGAAGGAGAGTGGAGGAGGAGACACAACAGGGAGTTGAGAGAACTTTACAGGGACCTGGATGTAGTTTGTGAATTTAAATGCAGAAGGATTAGATGGGCTGGACATGTTTTAAGAAGAGAGGAGAATCATAATTTGAAACAAGTTATAATGAGGAATCCCGAAGGAAAAAGGTCTTAACCTCGGTCGAGAGGAAGACCACGGCAAAAGTGATGGAAACAAGTCAAGGGAGACCTGAAGCGATTGGGAGTGACTGAGGAAGATGCGGAAGATAGAGACAGATGGAGGGGCTTTGTTGGTGCGGCCAAATATCTTCTTAGATATGTGTGGCCATGGAAGTAAGTAAGTATAATATTCTTTTAAATAATCAAAGAAAAAATAAAATGTTCAGCAACATTCATTTAGCTCAACAACTCCACATAAGAAAATTTGATAATTAATAGCTAACTACTAAAATACCAAGTGTATAAATATTTTACACCTCAAAAAGGGAGGGAGAGAGGGAGGGAGAGAGGAGGAGAGAGAGGGAGAGAGAGAGAGAGAGAGAGAGAGAGAGAGAGAGAGAGAGAGGGAGGGAGGGAGGGAGGGAGGGAGGGAGAGAGAGAGGGGGGGAGGGAGAGAGGGAGAGAGAGAGAGAGGGGGGGAGGGAGAGAGAGAGAGAGAGAGAGAGAGAGAGAGAGAGAGAGAGAGAGAGAGAGAGAGAGAGAGAGAGAGAGAGAGAGAGAGAGAGAGAGAGAGAGAGAGAGAGAGAGAGAGAGAGAGAGAGAGAGAGAGAGAGAGAGAGAGAGAGAGAGAGAGAGAGAGAGAGAGAGAGAGAGAGAGAGAGAGAGAGAGAGAGAGAGAGAGAGAGAGAGAGAGAGAGAGAGAGAGAGAGAGAGAGAGAGAGAGAGAGAGAGAGAGAGAGAGAGAGAGAGAGAGAGAGAGAGAGAGAGAGAGAGAGAGAGAGAGAGAGAGAGAGAGAGAGAGAGAGAGAGAGAGAGAGAATTTATGTGATTTTATGATTGTTACTACTACTCTGGTGTTAGTGAACTGTCTTTTAAGGTAAGTTTGCTGATGTCCTATCTCTCCAATATACAAATTCCTGGCCTAGTGCTCTTTAACCTAACCTAAAATTATTACTTTGTATCAAAAGGCCTCACAAATAAACTTCTATTTTATTGCATTGTTTGATTATTAATATTATTTTAAAAGTTAAATTTTGTTTGATTTGTATAAAGTTTTATTTAAAAAAAGTGTTATAAATAATTATTTCTTAGTTAATTCTGAATTTTTGTATAACTGTGTCTATAAAGACAAAGTAAAATAAACTAAAACTTGAAAACAAATCTTAATTTACAAAGTAAAACAACTGTCATTATACAACTTTATTTTGCTCAGACTGACCCTCAAAAACAGATGTGATGTGTAAATTCACTGCCATCCTTGTACTGGTCATTAAATTAATTGACTGGGCAAAGGCCACATCAAGTGAATACCATTGTTTACTGCCACATTATAATAACAATGTGAGATTGGGCTTGATCGTCCATTGGTAGGGACAAACAAACAGCTGTTCACTTAATGAAATATGTGTTGGCTATGTTTCAGTAACATAACTCAGAACCTAACTATCCATGAAGACAGTGATATTGTTGGCAACCATTATCATTATTGTGATTCATTTAAGCTTGCTCGCCTATTCCATTTCGTCAACTAAGAGTTTTGTATTATATTCTATTCTCATTGGACAGCATCAGTGGATGGGTTTATTCTGAGGACTAATCTTTACATGGAATAAAAGGACGTTGCATGACGGCAGACTCCACTAAAGCTTTTATGTAGCCTACTGTTAAATTGTAATTCTTCTTGTATAGAGTTCCATTACAATTATTCTTCTTATCCATGGTCAAGTCTTCTTGTGTACAGTTAAATTACAAGCCTTCATGTGTACGGTCAACTTGCAAATTATGTACGGTGAATTTTCAACTTCTTGAGTAGGATCAAATTGCAACTTCATGTATACAGTCAAACTCCAAGTCTTCTTGTTTGTAGTCAAAGTGTAACTTCATTAGTGCAGTCAAACTGTAAATTCATGTATAAAAGTTGAAATTGTAACTTTTGTGTACATTCAAATTGTAAGTCTTCTTTGTGTATGGTCAAAATTTAACTTTTTTGAGTAAGCTTAAATTGCAACTTCTTGTGTAAGTATTTTTTTATCGTGAAAACAATAAAAATGATAATATTTTAGCAAATATATGTATAAAAGTAAAGATGAATATTGCTTAAGTTACTGTGCAACGTTAGATTAAGTTTCTTTTTATTACCTTTTAGCAGTGTTGTAGTTGTGACCAAATGCAATGAAATATAGTTCTAGCACCTTAAAAACACAAACAGAAACTGAACTTTTGTTAGTGTATTAATAGAATAAACTTTATATAGTATATAATTTATAAAATTATTGTTTTTGTTTGAATTACCTTCCTATTAAATATAAATTTATATATTTACATATTTATAAATGTTTGCTGATTCGTATTTTTAGGTCTCGAAATTGATAGTAACCTTAGTTGGGATTTTCATGTACAAAAAGTAGAGACAAAATTTCTTCAGGATTAAACGTTGTAAGAAGAATGTAATTTTTGTGTAGCATAGAAGTATTAAAATCTATCTACTATGCCCATGTTCATTCCCATATATCTTATGGTTTAGCAATTTGTGGAGTTACATCAAAGAAAACTTTGATAAAATATTAAGATTTCAAAAGAAGTCAATAAGAATACTGCTTAATTTAAAGATTCTGGAGTCAGTAAAAGTACATTTTTCAAAATTAGAAACTATAACCATATTTGACCAATACATACTAGATTGTGTTAGTTGTGTAAGAAACCAGTTTCATGAATTTGACCTTTAGTGAAAATTATCATTCATATTACTCCAGAAACAGAAATAAAATTAACATAAACCAACATAATCTGAGTTTTTCACACAAAAATCATATCATATGGGCACAATTATTGAACCATTTACCATTCGATTTAAAAAATCAAATTCACAAAAGTAATTTTAGAGCACTTTAAAAAAAATATTTTTTACAGAAAAATTACTATTCCCTGGACAAATTCTTCTCTTTTAGCTAAGTCTTGGAGTTACTTCCTATAGTGATTTATTAGAACACAATTTTTAATTTTTTTTTTTTTGAAAAAGATTTTTATATTACTTTTTGCATAAAAAATCTTGCATAAAAATGTTACAGGGGATTACCTGAAGGATAAGTATGATGGTGCCACAGAGGTAAGGCCCACGAGGAGGGGTAAACTGCGACTTCGGGACCCCAGGTACAGCCTTCCCACAGCCAACGATCTGGTGTACATCGACGAGTCACCAAACTACTGTGTCCAGAACTTAACTGTCGGCTCTTTGGGTGATTATTTATAATGTTCATAGCAAAAGTCATCAATAAGTATTTTTACTCATGAGGCTAAACCTCTTAGGGGGTGGTAAAATGACAATGTATAGTAAGACTTAGGTCAATATATGTGTGTTATTATGGTCTGGTTGATCGTGGACCGAGGCTATCTCCACCCTCATTCACATGCACAAGCTCATTAACCAATATGACCACACTTGTAACTTTCCCTAAAACTGTCATAAACCACTCACATATGGAGTTTTTTTTTTTTTTTTTGTAATCTACATAAAATACATAAAATCTACATAATACGACAGTACGTGTATGGGGGGGGCGGGAGGGTCAATACGACAGTACGTGTATAGGTGGGTGGATGGGTCAATACGACAGTAAGGTATGGGTGGGCCAATATGACAGTATGTGAATGGGTGGGCAGGTGGGTCAATACGACAGTAAGTGTATAGGTGGGCGGGTGGGTCAATACAACAGTACATGTATGGGTGGGTCAATACGACAGTATGTGAATGGGTGGGCGGGTGGGTCAATACGACAGTACGTGTATAGGTGGGCGGGTGGGTCAATACAACAGTACATGTATGGGTGGGTCAATACGACAGTACGTGTATAGGTGGGCGGTTGGGTCAATACGACTGTATGTGTATAGGTGGGCGGGTGGGTCAATACAACAGTACGTGTATGGGTGGGTCAATACGACAGTACGTGTATGGGTGGGTCAATACAACAGTACATGTATGGGTGGGTCAATACGACATTACATGTATAGTTGGGCGGGTGGGTTAATACGACTGTATGTGTATAGGTGGGCGGGTGGGATGGCTTACGATTGGCAAGTGCGTCGTTGATGTGGTCTCGGCCTCCCTTGTTGGGCACTCTGATCAAATAATATTTTATCATAATATTTTATACAAAATAACTCCAATAACTAGTTTTAAGTGAACTTTTTGAAGTTGCGTGTGTTAAAAAATCATAATATTCTTTATTTTTTATTTGTTGTTATACTATCACTATTTTCTTTACAGCAAGATATTCTATTCTTATTTTTATATAAATATTAGTGTGTAGTATAAAATAGTGGGTAGTTGTGAGTGTTACCTGAACTTCTGATAAAATCCAAAATCTGACATAACTTTTATGATGAATACACCTACCTTAAAATTATAAAAACCCCTTATCAATGCAAGTTATTTTTCAGCTTTATGTCCCGTATGTCTCTCAATGCCAGCTGCCAAAATAAAAGGAGGAGGAATGAAAAGTTGAAAACCGAGTTGAATTGAACATTGAAATCCTAAAAAGAAAAGAAAATGTAAAATACCGATCTAATGTCTGGTTTTCGCAAACATTCAACACTTTCTTCTACAATGCATGGGGACCAGCTAATTTCTCTGGGGACTCCTTAACTATGTCATCCATAGTTTTAAATTCAGCCCTGTAATCATATAATTGATCATTTGCTATTCTCCATTTATATTTAGCTGCATCTTCCAACACTGTGTGTAAGCGAATCAACATAGTTCATTCCTTACAAGGAAGGTTCATTCCACAAAGATGGTCATAGGGTCTGATACCAGAAACTTGTTTGGACCAGTAAACATACCCAAGTTGACACACAGCTGGTTTAAATTAACTGCGAGGCTACTCTCAAAGAGTTTGAAGGATGATGTTGTTCGCATCCATACTGGTCATTAAGCTGTACGTATCCCCTGGGTGGTGCTAAACAATTTTAATAGCTCAACTCTTACTTGTATGATTACCTAGGTAATCAGCTGCCAACCAACATCTTTTTTACTTAATTGCAAGTTGCATATTGTAATTTGAAAATTATGTACAAAAATAGAAAACCCCTTACATATTGATTATTGTGGATGTGCTTTTCTAGGCACACAAGGGAGAGTTTGCAACCGCACGTCTCATGGTATGGATGGCTGCAACCTCATGTGCTGTGGTAGAGGTTACAACACACAGAAGATGACCATCAAGGAGCGATGTCATTGCAAGTTCCATTGGTGCTGCTTCGTAGACTGCAAGACTTGTGTGAAAACTGTTGATGTACACACTTGCAAATAGAGTTACTTATATTGCAATTGTCAAGAAAAAATAACTGGAGAAAGCAGTCTCAAAGTATAGCTGTCAAACATTAACCACAAAGAACTTTGTTCCAAAAGTGTGCTAACTCCAATGACATTTAGAGACTTGCTCTTACCTCTCTCGTAGTTAAAACTTAAGTGTTTTTGCCTCGCTAATAATCCTATCTGTTCTTCCTATGTATGCCTCTTTCAAATATGTTCCTACTTTTCAAATCATGTATTTTTTCTAACCTTACAGTTTTTCTTTTCTCACTTCTTAAAACACTTTGTCAATTTCTCGACTTTTTTAAATTAAGGTCTCATAGATCTTTTAAAATGCCCATAATACTAAATTTTTGTAACTAGCTCTCATTTTATTTAGTAAATCATATTTTATTTCTTGAACTAGGACCATATTTTTAAAATATTTTTTTCATGATATATTATTTATCAGTGAGCAAGAACCAGACTTTCATTCATCACGTATAATAATATATGATGCTATATTTTTAGTTGACTTTGTTTACCTTTTTGAAAGAAACTTACTTTATTCAAGACAGGCTAAATACCCTAACTGAACATATCAGTAGTTATGTTTCAGGATTTAGGAAGGCTGTGCTTAGTTATACAGCACCCACCATCGCTCCATATATATTCAGTGGTATTGACTACACCATGTCAATGTACAGAAAGCTTTGTATGTGTACATTGAAATTAGGAGGGGCATCAATAGTTGATTCCGTGAGTGAGTGGGTGTGAGTTTGATCTTTTGAATCCCAGCAACACACTACAAATAGGCCGGTTAGAAAGAGACCTATTGAACACACTGGTGCGAGTGAGATGTGCTGAGTGGTAGAATTGTAATGGCATCCAGGATGACGAAAGGCCGCGTGCTGGTGGCGAAATAGCAAGCCCCACCCACTGCTACCGCTTGAATTTTTTACTATGATTAACACTAATGAAAAAAGCTTAGAAAGAATAAATTTAATCTCTATTTTTTAGTATTCAAATAAAAATTAATAATAACAATAACACTATGAATAATAACCGAAACAATAAATAGCAATTAAAGAAACTTGTACAATTCATTACAGTTATTTTTTTAAACTAAAAACTGTTGTGTAAGTTGAACACTTGAAGGTGGAAGTTAGTCACAGCTATGAAGTAAGACAGCTCAGTGGTGAAACGATTCCCCTCTGCTGCTAGAATTCTTGTAGGCGTTAAATATAACACGCAGGTTGTTTGCTATCCGGCCCAATTATACTTGCTTGGTTTTGTTCAAATAAGTTTCAAGAGATATTCTACGATATTAGCCTTAGGTAACAAATATTTCAAGTTACAGTCATGGACATTCTTTTTATGCTAACATTCCAGATGAAATGCTATAAGCAGATTAAACAAAACATAAGGCAATTGTACGATTCTGTCATTTTACCCTGTTTCTAGTCTTCTTCTCACATTCTCTCAGGTTTTTTCATCCCATTCAAGTAATTTTCCTTGTGCTCCATGTATCCTAGTCCTTTTTCTTTTTGGTTTCCATGTGAAGCCCAATCCATGTCTCTAAGCTCTCCTCTAGCATGTCTGGCCACGTCATGTCTGGCCACGTCCTTAGTTTTCTCCTATTTGCAATACTGTTCCATTGTGTCATTACAATCTCTAAAACCACTTCACATCTCTACTGCTCTATTCGCTTTGATTTTACTTTAATCATAAATTCAGAAACTTAAAACTCTTGGTATTTTGAACCAAAACTATATATTGTAGTGTAGAAATGTCCAAGGTTCTTAATAATTCAAAAGTTAAATTAGTTTGAGATTAAAACTCAATATTTCTAATTATATGTTCAAAAGTATTTGCTTATGACACACAAACTTTTTATTTTCTGTACTACAGATTAAGTGTATTACTTATACCTATACTTGGGTTTGCACTTGTAAAATCAATCTATAAGATATGAAACATATTCTCAGATACTATATTCTGGTTATATTGTTACATTTTGTACTGTACTTTATATACGAGAGCAGGTTTATGGGGTTTGGACTGATGTATTTGTTTTAACTACTCTTATTTATAAGACAATAATGAAGATTTAAGTTTATGATAGTTTATTTGACAACTTAAAAACTTCTCAAGAGCATACGTAGACAAATAATCTGAAAGTGCAACATTTTAATCTATAACATTAACAAACAAAAAATAAAGCTTTTTTATTTTTTATGTTGTTAAAAATTTACTTTATGAGTTTTTTTATGATTGCTTCATTTAGTATGATATTTTGATAGTTAGTGTCACCCATTCTTATGAAGATTTATTAAATTTACAAAGGCATTACAAAAACTTGCTAAAAGTAATCAATGAAATATTAATTTCTAAATATATAAATAGCAATTTATTCTATGAAATCTATTTCTCGTTTCATAGTAGGTTTTGATCATTACAATATAAACTTAATTTAGCCCACCATTTACTGTAAACTGCATCAAAATAGTCCGATGACATTTTAGGCGGTTTTGCCATATCGTTGCTGACAACCAACAACCACTGTATCTTTTATTCTAGTTCCCTTTCACCCAACTACATGTTTCTCCTATGACAAGTATTCATATGTTCAATACTGTCAATTTGTTTGGCATCTTGTTTACAAAACAACTGTATGATACTACAGTACTAGGAACCTCTTTAAAGGTAAAATTAATTATGGTAAGTCTATGTGTTAATACAGTAATAATTGTTCTGTTGGTCCATTAATAGTATTCCGAAAATAAATAAATAAATACTTATAAGCCAATATTAATAAAAATATTAATTAATAAATATAAAGTAAACATTGAAAACCAATAGCCAACATATTTCTTCCGCTAAATATACATAACCAAAACACATATATTTGTTTATAATAACATAATATGATCATGTTTGTTTACTGCAACATATGTTTAGACAGATCATTCATTAATAATTTTCAATTAATTTATATCTGACAAAATTGCTGACAAGAAGTGAGGGGGGGGCTTCACATCAAAAACTATTATCGTACTATTTTGGTGTGGTTTATACTAGTACATTTTCCACCTTACATCTGTCCCATCGTTACCTTCAAATTAAACTATTAAATACTACTTTTGTAAGGTAAAGTCCTTTTTGACTTTGTATATATATTTAGTTAATTGTTAATAACATTTTGTATTTTACTTAATTAACAAACTGATTACCACTTTGTAATAGTTAATAAAAGTTCTACAAATTGTACTACTTTATGTGATCTACTTATTAGTGTTTAGTAAAAGAATTTTGTTTGATCAGTAATTAAATTGTTTTGTATTGTAGTTGAAATATAACATTGGTTTTGTTTCATTGTTTGATAAAAGATCCAAAGTCAATTTATTTAGATCTGTAAAATAAAAAATATTCAAGATTATTCACAAAAAACATACTATGTATACTACAAATTATATTTATTCAAGCTGCATAATTATGTAAAATTATACAAATACTAAAACTATTTTACTTAAGTATATTAAATTTACATTTCCTGTGATTTTTGTGGTTCGGAAAGAAACGAGTTGGTGTTATTACCAAAAAAAGTTAAAAGAATCATTTCAGAATTGTTTTTGCCAAAAATGTATTCCTAGAATTTATTTTCTCATGTGATATCATCCCATTAATCTCATAGAATCACATTTAAACATTTCTTATCATAGAATATCATTTATCTAAACAATTAAAATATTGATTTATTTATAAAATACAAACTAACAATAAGTTCTATTCATTAATTAAAAAATAACATGACTTAAATTAATAAAATTAAGAACTGTTTAGCTTATTTTACATGACATCAGCCAAGTACAGTATATAGAACAGGTATTTTTATTTTTGGTTACTGGTTTTGCAGAAAAGGAAATAATACTGTAGATATTTAATGTTTTATCTCCATTGTAATCTATATATTCATTTAAATAATTTAATTAAGTAATCAGATAAATGATGTTCAAGATTCATAAAACATATATTAAACATGTATATTCATTCATTTTGTTTTATTAGCCTCCAGAACTGTTATAGGCTATTATAGAAATAATACTGGTTTAGATTACCTTTTTCTGTCATAACAGTTCTTCAATTACATTACTGCTATATACATTTCAAAGCATATAAAGCTTCATCATCAGGCTTCCAAAAACGTCACTGTTTTGTAAAAACATTAAACAGTAAAATTATAAAACATTTAAACATATTAAAACACGAGTGCAACACATTTGCTGGCCGGCTATCAGTTGGTGTCTATCACCGGCCGGCAAATGTGCTGCACTCGTGTTTTAATATGTTTAAATGTTTTATAATTTTAGGGTTTAATGTTTTAAACAGTGACGTTTTTGGAAGCCTGATTGTGAAGCTTTATATGCTTTGAAATGTACATAGCAGTAATGTAATTGAAGAACTGTTATGACAGAAAAAGGTAATCTAAACCAGTATTATTTCTATGTATATTCAATTTGAATCATATTCTTCACCTTCATTTGTTAAAATAAGTTTAATGTACAAATTGTATTTACGATTATTTTTACTATTTCATCATTAGTAAGGTATGTTAATTTATTTTATATGTGTACAGATATTATTGTAAATAAACATCTTAAGTTACTCTTTAACTTGATTGATCAGTATTCAACTCCTGTGTAAATTAAAGTAGATGTGCCAAGAGGATTTGTGTTGTGATTGTTGTTTTGTTATATAACATGACTTGTACTTATTGTATTTTGATATTTCTTTTATATGTTCATATTGATGTAACTTCAGTACTCGCCATCTTGTGAGACTGATAATAAATTGTGAAAAAGCACAGGAGAAGTCTTATACTACCCTGGTGTTACTATCATTTAAATTTTAAGGTTATTAAGGTGACCGTTTCCCAAACTGCCAAGGCACCACTTGAAAGTCGACAGCCCTAAAGTACCAATGCAGTTTTACCATCAGGGGGCCAAAACATGCTTTTCTATTTCAACCGTACGGTTATTGTTTATTGTTGTAATGAGTTATAGTGAACAGTGAATGATTATTAAAGGTCCATTCCAGTGGACCAAAAGACGGTATGAGTATTTTTGTGTAAAAACTTCATAAATGACATTAAAGTTTCACATATTTAACCGTCAAAAAATGTTAAAATACTCTGTTTTTTTTTTACAAAACCCAACTTATGGACCGGACCGCTAGAATAGGGCTTCACCTTTAAAATTACACTTAATAATAATAATAATAATAATCTTTATATCCATCATTAACAAAACATACAATGGTACAAAAATAAACTAGGAAATTAAGCTAATAACTTTCACATTTAAGAATGTGATTAAATTAATTATAATTAGAAAACAAGCGAGTCAGTCTACTAATATATAAAAACAGTCAACAACGCCGCTCTCCGAGGTGCTGCTGCATGCTGACGCTTATAATAAATAATATTATAATAATGAAAATTGTAATAATAATTAAGCTGTATGTAATAATACCAAAATATAAAAAAAATAATAATTGAAAAATCAAGACACAAAATTGGTTATGTTTGTAAAATTATAAATATATATACAATAATTTATAAACAGAAAGCACACAAAACTCTATAAAGAGTCGAACAATCATCAAAATAAACAACCATATAAAAAATAATAGATAATCTTCAGTATTTGAATATTTAAAATTAACTATACTAACACAATTACTGATATACACCCTTATGCTAAGTAAAAATAATAATAAAAGTAAATTTATAATAAATACACCAATAGCACAAATTAAAAACACATCCACCCGTGTAAAAAACAAAAATGCCATATAGGTGGACGGACATAAAACATGTGCACAACAATACTTAAACTAATTATATCTCAAAATTTGTCACATAAAAAATACAATGTACAGTATGTACTAAAACATAATCCACATACCATACTTCAATTGCTACGGTACGATTATTATTACAAACCGAATAATTGAAATAGAAACTCATGTTTTTTACCTTTTTTGGCATAGAGAAACCACCTAAAACAGTTTTATTTATTGAATTTCAGATTCAATGTTAAAACTCGTCCTAGGTACGTAATGTCATTCAGGATATGTTAGCATTTTCATCATAAGTATAATTTGCTACAGAGTTTGTTAATTGTAATTTTGTTCAAACACCAAACTTATAATTTATTAACTACACGTTATTTTTCCGTAGAAATAAAAGTTAAACATCAAACAGCAAATATTTACTACACGATACTTAGAAGTGGATACAGCCTAGATGATCAATTTCAAACCAGAATCCTCGGAGCAGAGAAATCCATGAAGGAATGTGTTTCCCAATGTCTTGTCTATTCATATACCAATTACCAAATCATTACAAGAATATCAATTTCCCCAGTAATTTTTAATTTTGTAATTTTGTTTGGTAAATATTATTATCAATATCCCTTCAAAATAATAAGTTAACCTCAATTTCTGTAACCTCTTATATATATCTCATTCATGAGTGAATTCAGATGATTTTCAAGGAGTGGACTGTCAACAATAGCTTACGAGGAGGTTAGGCGGGATCAGAACAAAGGAATATCGAATACAATATTTTTGTCAATGGTATATATATATATATATATATATATATATATATATATATATATATATATATATAGCCAAAATATTTGCAAAGAACTGATCGGTTTATAACAGTTGTTGAAACCGAACAATTAAATAACATATTGGCACATGTAGTACATGGTAGGCAGCTAGTATAGTGGTTCAATGCCAACTGACAAATAACTAAAGTCAGTGAAATGGCTAACTTCATGCCTGAAAGGTGAGCAATGCAATTGCCAGCTAACAAAAGTCATATGATTGAAAAAAGAAATCGTCTCGAAGGACCGTCTAATGTTCTTTATTCATTTCTAAATTGTGCTTTGAATTTTTATATTTTATTTGAATTGAAATGAACACCTAAGTATGTTAAAAGTCAACACTAAATATTGAAATACTATATCATCACTTAGTATATGAGAAAATTAAAACCAAAATATTCATGTTTTCAGCACAATCAATCTGGCAACTTGTTCAGTAAATATTATAGCTTGATGTAAAGAATAAACATTCTTCCCTCAAGATAGAGCTCGATCAAACTTAGAGCTGTATCTTGTGACCAACCAAAATCACTTAAAAGGTTAGCCATATTAACTTGCACTTTGACAACACGAAGAGAAACACTATGATATAAAGTACTGATGCCGGGTCGGCCAACCACATACACTGGAGAGTGGAAGGAGAAGTGTTGTCAACAATTGTTTTATATATATGTGCATTTTATCATTCTGATTATATCAGAGTATATTTTAATAGATTTTCACTGGACGACGGGGCGAATACACATGGCCCAGGAGATATTAAATATCGGAAATCGTCTATTCAATTAATGATCCAAGACCCTTTCTGGAAAAATGTAATATTTTGAAGCCTCAAAACGTGAATTAAGCCTTATTTTTGTATTTTCAGATGTTTTGCATATTGTGATTTCTTAATATATTTGTAAGAATATTTTGTTAAGAAACCAAGCTTTTGTTTTATTTTATCTTTAGTAAAAACTAATTAACATAAGACAGTTTGATTTGTATTTTCTGAGGTAGAACAAAATATTTAAAGTAAACAATAAATTTCAGAACGATTTTATTGTAGAACATTTTGTTTGCCACACCCCGCACATTATACATATCACTCTGCATTGACCGCATATCACTACACTATATATGTGCTTGACCTTGAATCATAAATTCTATAGTTAACAAATCCTTTTTTTTTTTTAACTTTTTATAAAGCTTAAAAAGCATGACAATTTGCATGAGGTCAAATTTTTAATGTTTGAAGAATATCACTTAAATTGATGATTTTTTCCTAAAAATTTGCTGGCACCACCTACCTCCACTTGTGTCACCCAGTTAACATGTTATTTTATGCACTGGATTAAATTATATGGTATAAATGCATATTTAAACTTGTAGTATATTATGTAGCAAAAACTGTTGTTAATTATTTGGATTATTAACCACGATATCAAGAACATATATATATATATTGGATAGCAAGAACCACGAGTCACCTTGGATAATGCAACCCTAAACCTACACATACAGTTCCTTCCACCAACCCATAAACGTTCAGTTGTATTGTCCTGCCCACCCACCCCTACAAGTACAGTGGTGATGATCCACCCGCCCATACATACACGTACGGTGGTGATGACCCATCCACCCATACATACACGTACGGTAGTGGTGATGGTGGTATCATATGTGCCAAATTTCAACTTTCTACCTTTTATGGTTGCTGAAAAATAATTATAATGTAAAAAACACAGACGGACGGACAGACAGAAAACGGTGCATACCTCACCCACCCGCCCATACAAGAACAGTTGTATTGACCCAACCACCCGCCCATACAAGAACAGTTGATATTGACCCACCAGTCCTCCCATACACGTACAGTGGTATTGACCCACCGGTCGTGCAATACACGTTCAGTGGAATTGACGCACCTCCGATCCCATACACGTTCAGTGGAATTGAACCACCAGTCCTGCCATACACGTACAGTGGAATTGACGCACCTCCGATCCCATACACGTTCAGTGGAATTGAACCACCAGTCCTGCCACACACGTACAGTGGAATTGACTCACCAGTCCTCCCATACATACACTGTATGCCAATACCACTGCACATGTATGGGTGGATGGGTGGGTCAATATCACTGTACGTGTATGGGTGGGCGGGTGGGTCGTTACCACTGTACTTGTATGGGTGGGTGGGTGGGTCATTACCACTGTAAGTGTATGGGTGGGTGCGTGGGTCATTACCACTGTACGTGTATGGGTGGGTGGGTGGGTCATTACCACTGTACGTGTATGGGTGGACAAGTGGGTCATTACCACTGTACGTGTATGGGTGGGCAAGTGGGTCATTACCACTATGTGTATGAGTGGGCGGAGATTAGGATAAGGATCAGAGACTGATATACCTAAAACAGATAAACGTTTAGTGGCTCCTCATTGATAGGACCACAGTACATGATATTGTGAATATCATACATGATGTAGAAAGGGTCTGTTACTTAAATTGTAAATTGTTTGTAAATTAAATTAAGTTGTTTCTTAAACTGAAGTTGTAAGAAACAACTTAATTCTGTGTCCTCAACTGTGTCCTAGAATTTCTTAATTCTACTCTCTGCAATAGGTTTTTTGTGAGGTGGTTGGGAGATCACTAATTCGTGACAGTCCAGCTACCAGATTCGTTGCTCATTTAGAACTACCCAGAGGGTACGTACAGCTTTAAAGATTTGCTGTGGACACGAACAACATCACCCCCCAACAGACTGTCTAGTCCAAAATTGAACGTTTTAAATTATATAAAAGTCCATCATAATGATCATCCGCATTACCTGGGACTGGGAGTAACGTTAGATTGATCGCTGACGTATAAAAGCCATCTTCAAACAACAGTAGCTAAAATCAAAACCAGACCAAATGTGTTACACCATATTGCTGGAACAACTTATGGAGCCAATGACCCCATCCTGCTTTGTCACTGGTCTATTCGGCTGCTGAATACAGTGCTCCCGTATGGCTAAATAGTGTAAACACTAAAGCGATTGATGTCCAACTTTACATGATCATAAGAGCTTTAGTGGCTCTTTCATGGCGACTGCACTTTCTCGACTCCTGATGCTATGCAATATAGCTCCTCCAGAGATAAGACGTCAGGAGGCACTATTTAAAGAATTCAATAAGATATTGAATGCCTCCCCATTACACAGAATCTTCCACGTGAGAACAGTCGCTTAAAATCTCGAAACCTACTTCTATGTACTGCTTTCCAGTTGAGCAGATCAAATTTCTCGCCCAAAGTATTAGGATGGTTAGTAAGGATAGTGTGGAACAGTTTTGATGGACGAAATAAGTTCCTTATTAATGATTCGTCAAAACCTGTAGGTGGGACGAACTTCCCTCGTAGGGAATGGACACTGTTGAATTGGTTCCAAACTGGCATGGGCAGGTGTAACTATTAGAAGTATAAATGGGGATTGACATTAGATCAGTAATGTGATTGCGGAGAGTCTATCCAAACAATGTATCATATAATTACAGAATGACCCCTGTGCTCTTTACAGAGGGATTGGCCAGCATAAATAGAATCAGTCTTAATTGGATTAGATTTAGTTTTGTGACAGGAGATCACTTTTTATTTTATGTTATATACAGCATGACTGTTGGATTTGATCCGAATATATATCACAGCTTTTTTTTAAATTATTAAATGGTAGCTGACAAAAACCATACAGTATAAATAAATAGCAACAGGTTAATTAACGTTTGCTGGGTTGCAGATAAAGTTTTAGGAACTCCATTTTGCTTTGTAAGCTCAGGAAATATGGTCTCACTCATCAAGTAATTAAACCTTTGCAATATTTTCTTTAAAACCGCATGCAGGTGCTGCTTCTTTACTTCTACCTGTTATGCTGGGGTGTGGGGAGTGTGGTGTGACGTATGGATCAGTCTTAGCCCTGCAGTAATTTTGATTACAAAACATGATATCAGCCTGTGATACTATCTTGTTTGCCGATGATATTACCAGGTATTCTGAGTGCAGGACACCTGAGGAGACTCCATTGCGGATGTCAGTTTTAGAAGGGCCAAGGAATGGTTTCAAAATAATAAGATTAGCCTCAAAATTGATAAGACACAAAAGATGGGCTGTAACTTTAAATCCATCGATTTTCTGAATGTTTGGGCTGTTAAGTGATAAAGTTTACTATTACCCTACATTGTCATGGAACCAACACACTGACAACGTTTGTATAAAACTGGCTCATGTGACCTATTTGTTGCGAAGGCTTATACCACAGTTGACTAAAGAAAATCTTGTCTAAATCCACGTCAGCATTTTTAACAGTCGCCTGAGCTATTGAGTACTTCTTTGAGGTTACTCTTATGGAAGTAAAGCAGTAATTAATCTTAAGAAAAAAAAAAAACAATAAGGATAATTTCTTCGGCTGATTGGCGAAATAATTGTAGGCCTATTAATATTGGCTGTTTATAGCCTGTACATTCTTCTAAGTCTGGTACATGTGAACACTAGTGAATCATCCCTCTCAATCAGAGCAGAATATAATACATATCATACCCTTTTAAAAGAAGACTTGACATCAACGTTCCTTTCTATAGATTGACTAAGAAGACTGTTTGCCTGTACTGGCATACAAAATGTTTAACGTATTGCCTGAGGATGTCAGGCAACTTGATCTGCTATCTTTTAGAAGCATAATGAAGATTTGGCCTGTTAATAAAGCATTTTACTCCCTGGAAGAGTTTTTGAGAGCGACCCAAGCAACGTTTAGCCACCGCCAATATTGGCCTTTGTTTGTTTATGTGACCTATTTATTCAGTGTTTTATTGTGTTTTGATTATAATTTGATACCCATTCCGTGTTAAAAAGTTTTTTTATGACGCCATCTAATCCGGTGAATGCAGGTCAAATCTTCAACTACTTAAATTCATTGTGTACGTTTGAGAAAATTAACTTCTCATTTATATTATTTAAATTAACTTTGCTATTGGTTAGTAAATAAATGTCTAAAGACATATAAATTGATAAATTGAAAAATGTGGTTTCATATAGTATCTACTTCTTAGACATCAATGTTAGAAAACAAGCTGTGGCTTTTTTCCAGGGTATCTGTCGTCTGCAATTAATAATAAATAGGTCGTAGTCGTCTGCTAGTGAACAATTATTTTCTGTCGCTGAGTTTTGTAGAAATCTACAAATAGACGTCTGAAAAGTGTGAATACGAAGAAAACTGTTAATTAAAGACAAGATAATAATGTGAAGTATTGAAGATCATATATTATAAGACATAAAGATTATTAAACCCGTATTTTAGAGATTGTCTATATTTCTCAACGAACGAGCGATAATGGCTACCGAGTTTGGCACAGGCAAAACAATTTTCATTCTAGCTATAGTTGTCGGATGTTTTGCAATTTTATGGCCGAAAATATTTTATCCCATGCTTCAATCATCAGTGTCAGTCAAACCAAACATTGTTCCTTCTACAGGTAATATAGAGTTAAGAATAATATTAGCCAAAGGCTGGGCTCAATTAACTTTGTAAGATTTACTCTACCTCATAGTTTAAGCTATTTTTGTAAGTGTAGTAACCCATTTACTTACTGGGCTCATGAATATAGGATATTGTTATTATGGTAATTTTAATAGTGTATCAGCTTAATTGTAAGGATAATGCAACAGTCATTCTAGGTTAAGGCTCAGCCAAAAAGATGTTCAGTGTCGTATACAGGTCAAAGAATCAGTAAATTTCCTATCTTTGCAATTATTCTTGATAGTTTTAGTTGACAAAGAAGTAAATAATTTTAAAATGCACGTCTATTTACTTTTTAAATCCAAGGCTGGACTAATTACAACGGACAGAAGTTTTAGATGGAAAAGTTAGTTTACATGATTTTATGGAAATTGAGAAAAGTGTGAATTGCAGATTGTTCATTTCTTCAAATTATAATAGCCTAGATCTTTTAATAGTTTCATTGGGAAACAGAAACATACAGACATAATACTGAATAGTGAATTAAACAGTCTATTATACTTCTGCCAACTATCTAAACGGCAAGAGCAAAATAAGTATGCTTCACACTACATCTGTAATTATTCAAGTTAGGGCATAAGTATGTTATTTCATTGCTTCTGTCTACTAAATGTTTGAAAGCCTCCTCCCATTCCTTCAACCCAAGGTAGTCAATCTAATAATTTATTAGGTTTGCAAAATAACTGTATAACAAGCCTCTTGACCTTAAGAGGCACATGCTACAATCTGCTTATAGCTTGTTGTAGGTTTTGAAGTGTAGTTATGAGGCTTTAGCACTCATTAGAGAGAGAAGGGAAAATAATGTGCAATTCAGCATTATTTTATTTGGTACTTCTGTAGCATACGGTATTTGGTTTCACTTTAAATACTATTCATACACTTATTAATTGCTGTTGCAAGTTGTAGGCTACTGGTTTCTTTAGTTGTAAGAACCTTTCTTTTTACTTTGGTGAGAAGTCTACCCATAAATTTTATCTATAGATAAAAAGTTTGTAGACTATTTATTTTTTTATTCAATAATCATATAAAAATAATTAAATAAATCACTATAGATATTTGTCGATCTTATTACAGATTGCTGTGATGTCATTTTTGAGAAGGATTTAAATGCGATTAAGATAATGACACAATTATGTGAAAGAATACTAATTAGCCAATCTGACTTTGACAAACGTCTCCTCTTGTCATTTCAACATGGAAAGTTAACGAGGGAAATAGTTAATAGGTGTAATGCAGAAGTCCACTCTAAATGTGATGTGGACATCAGAGAATTCTTGATGGACAAGGTTCGCTTGGGAAGAACTTATCAACAAATGCTAAATGAACTCCGTTCATTGAATAGTTCATTTTGTTTGAAAACTAATTTTGGCATTTCGCCTGGTTTAATAGGAGCCCCAAGAAGAATGAGGGTTTGGGAAGCAAGTAAGACGAGTGTGTTTGAGTTTATATATTATTTCATAACAGCTTGGTTTGTTAGTCATTTACTAATATTAGTTGGGTTATTTGAGATTGGTAAATGAAATTTCTCTCTTAATCTCTTACCAGAATCTGTGTGGAGTTATAGCATGTAGATTGATTAGGATTAGTATTTTTTTTAACGATAACCTATTGAAAGGTTTGTATGATTCCTTAATAACTCAACCCTTTACTAATTGTAGAATGGTTTTAATTCTATCATTGCAGTCGTATTATGATCTATACGTTGCTCAGGGGCGACAGTCCATATCCCTTCTGCAAATTGTTTCTGAAACTCCTGGAATAACATTTAAGAAACATTTAATAATCGGCATGAGATATTATTTTATAATTTAGAAATACGTCACCACCAATATCAACATTGCTCAACCTATTATCATATTAGAAAGTGTTTTAAAGTTTTATCGTATTGTCTCTCTTTTCGCTTTACTCTTTGCAATGTTTGCTTTTTCTAAAGAGTAATTTAGAAAAGATTAAGCTAAGTGGAGCTGTCAAAATCTGTGATATATGATCTTTCCTTGATGTAAATCTTGATACATCTTGTAAATATAATCTTGATGTAAACCTGGTTAGGTTAGTACAAAATTATATAGTTCCAGCAATTATTTCTGTACAGTCAGCAAATTTTACTGTGAAATACGTATTTATTTAAACACAACATTTTTCAACAAGTTTAACAAACATACTTATACTAGTTCTGTTATAAATTAAAATTGTTATAGAAATGTGACATTTAGTACTCATTCTAACAAATCAAAAAAATAAAGCACTAAATACTTAAGTTTATTACATCAAACTAATTATATTTAACTATTGATATTGGCATATGTCAAAACGAAAATGTTATCTCTTGATAAATTCTGTTATAAGATTCTCAAAGGCGTACAAATAAAATAATAACAAATGGCTCCATGAATGTTTGATTACTTTTCAATGGTAAATAAATCACATGTTTCACTCAGTAATAATATTTAGGCCTAATTGTAATAATAAATAACAACATTGTCTGATGCTAATTATTGGATAATCCGTTGTTTGCTATTATGAAAGTTACTCTTTTCTTGGTCAGACAAAAATATGTTTGAATCAACATAATTGTGTCAAAAGATCATTTGAAGTTATGTGATACGTGGTAACTTAGAAAAGACGGTAGGTATCACGATGAGACTGCGTAGTTGACTGTAACGTCACATGGGCGAAATCAGCTGATTTGTTTATTCTATTAAATACTGGTAACTAAATCTACCAATTACATAGAAGCATTCAGCTGAATAGAGTATCGTAAGCAAGTTGGAGTTGTAATTAACCGAATTATAAACAGTATTTTTTTAATGTTGTGTATTTTTTTGCCACTTCACCCATGTGATGTCATGGGAGATGCTCGTAGTACCTATTATTTTCTTTTGTAGGTTTCATGTAACTCATCCAACTTTTAAAAGAAAATAAACACATGATAAATAGTGGATTATGTGAATTTGGAATGATTTGTCAAAAAAAGTTCAAATAAAGTAACTCGGCCTAGCAAAAATAAAATTATATCCCTCAGATATGTCAAAAAAGAGCTTATTTTTTAATGAACATTATAAAAATTAAAGAATTGGTTTGCAATATTTGCAATAGTACTTAAGATTTTTTAAAATTTCACTTGCAATACAAATTTAGAAAACCATGTCTTAATAGTTCATTGTTTTCTTCAAGATAGATTTACATGTAGAAGAAAAGCACTTAAATAATAAATAAGCAAATTTATAAAATGATGCAAATATTTTATTTTAAATTTATTATAGGCCATTGGAGGTATTTTATTTATCTGGTGAAAAGCAAACTGCATGTGTGTTCTTTTAACGATTCAAGTGAATGTAGGATGTTTGTTTTATACTTTATTTTCATTAACTAGTTTAAACATTCTGAGATCAAATTAAACATTTAAAAATACCAAAACGCCTTAACTCTTAAAGGTTTTGGTTTTAGAAAACTTGAGGCAGGAAAGGCCACCACACTTGAGACCTCATATGATGCACCCAGCATTACGGGAAAAGGGACGAGCCATCCCTCACTCACACATTGTTCCAAGGGTCATGGAGAAAGAAACGCCCTCTGCAGTGAGTAGTACATGTGTATATATAGAATAACTAATTCGTAATCAGTGATTTTAATAACTGAACTAAGATAATAAGTTTTAATGAAACACCGTTATGTAATGGAGGGTTATTCAGGGTGTTCATAAAAAATCCTTCAAGTCATCAGAATATGATTACTTACAAGAAAACTAAGAAAAAAGTTCTTATAACTTAAACATATGTCCTAAAATGCTTAGTTTTCTGTCTGTCTGTCTGAATGTGTTTTTTACGTAATATTTATGTAGAAATACCCTAAAATGGTCGCAGCTAAATTAATTGTTATTGGATCATAACTTTAAATAAATAATAATAATAAGGCTATAAATAGAGAAATAAAATATTGAATGTTATAACGTATTTTTTTTAAGAAAGTATTGAATGTATTTAAATATAATACTACTAAAAACTTACAACAGTTAATTTCCGCCTGTCACGGAGCTGGCATATATGCTGATGTACTAATATATGCTAATGTACTAATTGATAAATAAAGTAAAGAACATCCAATTTGGTGAAAAACTAACGGTGACAATTTTATAAGAAAAGTAAAAAAAACATTTTTAGAATCTTTGTTATGTTAGTATATTTGTTACAAATTTTTGCAGACGGCCAAAATAAAAGTAAATGTTGAAATAAACTTAAGTATATAAGGCCAATTAATTGTTGCTAGTACTGTGTAATCCACAAATTAATTTTATCTTAATATGTAGATTGAAAATAATGCGGTTTTCAGTACCTTTATGTACAAAATATAAATTTATATAATTAGAGAGAAATGAATTAATCAAATAAGAACAAATCTTGCATTATAGTTAGGTTATTTTTATTACATAGTTTGGTAATGAATAATTAGGGTGTTACTGGCAAACAGCGCAACTGGTATGCTATAAATAACTATTGCAGCATGTGTATTTTCAACCAAAAACAAACAGCAAAGAGTTAGTTCATTGCAAAGAGACACTAACTATGTGGGTTGGAATCATCCATTTTTAGGCTAGACTATTTCTGTACAGCTATTCTCTAGCCATGACCTAGCTAACACTCAGTATTGCCATGCCAGTTGCAATATAATATATTAATTGACATACTAAATGTTTAATTTATAAAAACATATCAAAATTGTGGACTTTTCCAAAAAAATAGTCTAAATGTGTTTTTTTCTCTACTGTATTATCTATAACTGTTTACAATATTGGTTAATAAAGATTTTTGAATAGATTTTTTTTAGTTTAGAGGCAATTTAATATTACCTCTATAGTTCGAAACCTCTTTAAGTTGAAACCCCTATCTATAGTTTGAATGAAATACTTTTCTCTAAAATCTGCATTAGGGGTTTTTTATTGTATTCAATGTTTAACATTCAAAATTTCCTCTAAGGAATAGCCTACATTATATAGCAATGAGGTATTTAATTTTCTTGCTTTTAATGTTAACTTGAATTTTTATAAATAGCTGATTTATTCATATTTTAGTCTGGCAGACATTGTATGCTATGTGCGTATTACATGCTCGTAATATAACTAATTTTAAAATTGTTTTATTCTATCATTTATTCACGTAAACTTAAATAAAACTTTTCCCTTTTATGACGTTAATTTATAGTTTCAAATGTTGAAGTACATGGAAAATAAACTAAAAAAAACACTTTTTTAAAATATACTAATAAATTGTTTGCTGCTTACAATGGATCCAGTCACGATTAAAACAGGTATTGAGTGTTGACTGTTGTATTTGGTGTCTTGTATATTTTTTGGGTCATACAGACATTCATCTATGATTTTTGTTGTTAATGTTGTTGTTGTTGTTCAAGATTGTGCTAACTATAAAATAATATTTATTGTTTGTTCTCTTTATAACAATTCATACACATAGAACTTAATGGTATTCAGTAAAATATATCTTTGGTAGATTGCTTTCCTTTTCTTTGTTTAAGTAAAATGGAGATTATGTCAATTCATGGTTAGAATATAATAAATTTTACAAATTTACACATTTCTTGTACTAGACAGTCCAAAAACAGCCTTATTTCAATATATTTCTGACTGTTCGCTGATAATCTCATTGCTTACTTTTCAATGGAAAATAAAATTGTCATCTTTCTGTGGTGCTTTGTATCATAATTCTGTAAAGGCATGAGTAGGTCAAAACCCGGACTCTGAAGGCTATTTGGATATTATGAATTTTGTCTTAAACAGTTAAAAGTTAAAGATAGTCTTCTTTAACCAGGCGAAGTTAGGGCTAAGGAGCTCTCTCTAACACTTAACCTGGGGACCAACGACTTTACGTGACTTCCAAATCACGGGAGCGGCAGGGCAAAATCTATTAATGGTCACATCGGGAATCAAAACCAGGGCAAATGTATTACATCATATTGCCGGAACAACTTGGGGAGCCAACACATGTCCTGCGTACTACTGCTTTGTCACTGGTCTATTCAGCTGCAGAATATAGTGCTCCTAATAGTGTTAATATTAAAGTGATTGATGTCTAACAATAGGGTCATGAGAACTATTAGTGGCACTCTCATGTCAACTCCACTTCCTTGGCTCCAAGTGCTGTGCAATATAGCTCCCCCAGAGATGACACGTCAGAAGGCACTATTCAAAGAATTCAATAAGATCTGGAATGCCCCGCACCTAGCCATTATACAGGATCTCCCATGTCAGAACGGTCGCTTAAAATCTTGAAACCCACCTCTAAGTACTGCTTTCCATTTGAGCAGATCAAACTTCTCGCCCAGTACCAGCTGGACTATAGCGTGGAACAGTTTTGATGGACGTAATAAGTTCCTCATTAACGATCTGTCAATACCTGTAGGTGGGATGAACCTCCCTCGTAGGGAGTGGACACTGTTTAATTGGTTCCAAACTGGCGTTGGCAGATGCAATTACTGGAAGTATAAATGGGGATTGACAATAGATCAGTTATGTGGTTGCGGGGAGTCTATCCATAGTTATCCATAATGGATCACATAGTTACAGTGCCACCTGCGCTCTTTTACAGAGGGATTGGTCAGCGTACACAGAATCAGTAAGGCAGGTGTTAGATGGCTCGATGGATTGGACTTAGCTTTGTGACAGGAAATCACTTTACATTTTTTATAATCAATGAATATATAATCATGACTTTTGGATATTTATCCGAATATACATCGCAGCTTTATAATTAACAAATGGTAGCTGAGAACAAACCATTCGATATATAAAACAGGAATCGAATCCGGACCGGCTACGTGGTAAGCAAGCCCCTTAACCCCTTATCTACGGCCGCTCCTGTCTTAGAGTTCCATCCCATGGTCTTGATGGTTGCCGTGTTGTTCTTAAGGGTGAAAACACTAGCTATGACTTCTTGGCTCTGATATCATTTCTGTTTTGTTTTGTCGCTTGGTATCAGCTGTTACGTTAATTTTGTAACTGAATATTTTAAGTGTTAATAATGAATGAACATTTTTAACAGTTCATGAATTTTGAAGGGTATAATGAAATTTTTTTCATTCAGCTTATTTTTATTCCTTAGCAAAACACGGTTATCACCTTATTTGAAATTGTTTTAAATTGTAAATTAAAATAGATATTTATCGTATGTAGAAACTATGGTTTGTGTATACCGTAGCAACCGTGTGTATACTGTAGTACATAATTGCTTAATTTTAGTGTTACTAAATGTATTGTATCATTTTTTCTCGTATAAAAATTTCACTATTATTTTGTGTCATTTTAGTTTGGTTAGTTTATATTAATTGTTGCTATGTTGGTGTTATGTTACTATATTTCTTTCATAGCACGCTCAGATTGGTGTTTTAAAGCTACTCTTTACTGTATTTCCAAAGTTTTAATCAAGGGAATCAAAAAGTTTATTCCATAACAACTAATATAGGTTAATTATTAACCTATAGTAATAATATGAATATACTATTTTTACAGTAGTCATTCGTACAGTGGCATTGACCCACCCGCCCACTCATACACGTACAAAGGCATTGACCCACTCGCCCACCCATACACGTACAGTGGTATTGACCCACCCGCCCACCCTTACACGTACGATGGCATTGACCCACCCGTCCACTCATACACGTACAAAGGCATTGACCCACCCGCCCACCCATACACGTACAGTGGCATTGACCCACCCGCCCACTCATACACGTACGATGGCATTGACCCACTCGCCCACCCTTACACGTACGATGGCATTGACCCACCCGCCCACTCATACACGTACAAAGGCATTGACCCACCCGCCCACCCATACACATACAGTGGTATTGACCCACCCGCCCACCCTTACACGTACGATGGCATTGACCCATCCGCCCACTCATACACGTACAGTGGTATTGACCCACCCGCCCACTCATACACGTACAGTGGTATTGACCCACCCGCCCACCCATACATGTACAGTGTTATTGACCCACCCACTGTATGTTATCAATACCTTTGTATGTGTATGGGTGGGCGGGTGGGTCAATACATTTGTATGTGTATGGGCAGGTGGGTGGGTGGGTCAATACCTTTGTATGTGTATGGGTGGGCAGGTGGGTAAATGCCACCGTACGAGTATGGGTGGGCGGTGGGTAAATGCCACCGTACGTGTATGAGTGGGTGGGTGGGCAAATGCCACCGTACGTGCATGGGTGGGCGGGTGGGTAAATGTACTATTAAAGACATAATATCTGTATATTTTATGCTTGTCGTTATATATGTCAGTCAGAATATATCCTTAACATAATATATTGAGACGGGTCCCCGATTTAACCATATTTTGATCTTTTTTAATGTTTAGATGGAATTGTAATAAAGCACACGGGGAGGCTTTTACCACCAGGCTTGATGATTGCATCAGGTTCATTCCTGATAATAAATTACAATCCTTTCACAAGTGCATATATATATATATATATATATATATATATATATATATAATGTTAATTCTGTAAAGTAAAACATTTGTGTGAATTGTATCTCTTTTGTTAATGTGAGGTTCATATTCTTTACAGTAATAGTTATTCATCATTCATTAGTAAGACGCTGATCGTCAAAGTATGAGTGAATATGAGGGTATTAAGAGTTCCGACCATAAAATCTATCGCCAACAATCTCCTCAAAAAGTTGTGTTCAAGAGTTACAGCACTGCGAATCCCCCATTGCCTACTAATGTTAACTTTATGTTATTATCAGGCATTTGAATGTTTTGAGAAGTAAAGTGTTTGTAATACATTTATATTAATATTGTAAAAAGAGAAAGTATAATTCTCTATACTTTTACTTTATAATAAAAAACTAGTTATAATGAAATGAAAAATGCCTTTATTAAGGGGCAAAGTTAGGACTATAAAGCACTTAACACTTAACCCCAAAAATTAATTGCAAGTTGTCTGTCACAACTCATTGTAGTTATCAATATATTGTAAAACTGCATATATACACAGAGTGTTTAAGAACTCTCTACCAACCTTTTGAGGTATTGATTCTGGACTAAGAGAGAATCTAAATATCACATTTAAATCATCCGAAAGTCCTTAGTTACTCATAGAGCTGCCATTTTTTTCAAAAATTAATTTTTTTCTCTAAAACTGTAAAATGTTAAATTTTGACATATAGTATAAACCTTATTTAAATCATCCGAAAGTCCTTAGTTACTCATAGAGCCGCCATTTTATTTTTTCAAAAATTAATTTTTTTCTCTAAAACTGTAAAATGTTAAATTTTGACATATGGTATAAACCTTATTTAAATCATCCGAAAGTCCTTAGTTACTCATAGAGCTGCCATTTTATTTTTTCAAAAATTAATTTTTTTTCTCTAAAACTGTAAAATGTTAAATTTTGGCATATGGTATAAACCTTATTAGTAAGGCCAACCTAGAAAAAAATTAAAAAATTTTCTAAAGTAGGAATTCAAAATGGTGGCCATCCAAAAATTTCAAACAAGTACAACTTTTAAAATAATAGTCCTTTAACACTTTTACTAAAATAACTTTTTTTTAAACAATTTAAAGGCAAATATAACATTAGCATATGTATTTAGATCAAATAAAAAAACAAGGTATGACACTTTTTGTAGTGCTTGGCAGATGGTGCAGGTCAATGTATGCAGCCAATACAACAATGTGACAATCACCTAACCCCTAAAAATGATTTTATAGGTTAATTAGTTAATTAAATTTGTTTCAATTTATTCAATATTTATTAACTTAGTTAGGATTTATTATTATTTTGTTAATACAAATCAGGTTTTAAACAATTTCTGTTGTATTTTCATTGCTAAATGTAACAAAAACATGGAAGAGTTTAAGGGAAAACAAACAAGGTCGTTTTAACTAATATTCTTATTTTTAAAGAGAAAACAAATTTGTATTAACTTATAAGAATACAAACAATTAGGGCAGTATGACAGAAGATTTCACAGAAGTATTTTGACACAAGGTATTTAATTCTTTGACCGCTGACGTCCTTATTAAAGGACGTTGTGATTCTCACTGAAAATCGCTGACGTCCTTAAATAAGGATGTTGCGTAATAAGGCTTCAATTTAGTTATTTTAACAGATAAAGAAGCCCAGTTTGGAAGTTTGTGTTCCTAAATAAATATATTAAGGGTTAATTACTGTTTTATAATGTTGGTATTACTAATTTCCTAATGCACCGTAACTGAAATTCGAGTAATACGTCAGTCTGCCACCGGTAATGAGCCTCTGTACCGTTTACGAGACAATAATCAGCGGAATTGCTTAGTATGTAGTGCTCAAAGTACCAGTTCTGGAGGTAAAAGGAAGAAAACTGGTTACGCTTGCAAAACCTGCAATAAAGGGGTGCAATAAATAATGGAAATAGACAGTTTTTAAGGGGAAAAAACAATTTCAATGCTTTAAGGTGGTAATATGACGTCAGAAAATCCAATATCCCCACCCGCCCACCCATACGGGCACAGTAGTAAAGACCCACCCGCCCACCCATACAGGCACAGTAGTACTGACACACCCGCCCACCCATACGGGCACAGTAGTACTGACCCACCCGCCCACCCATACGGGCACAGTAGTACTGACCCACCTGCCCACCCATACGGGCACAGTAGTACTAAATGGGTGAGGGTAAACTTTTTTTGTTTAGTTTTCATAATGGTAATTGATATGTTTTATAGTGTTTGGAGGCTCAAAAATTATTTTTAGACAGGTTAATAAGAACCATTAAGTGTTATCTCCTGTCTGTGCTTGACGAAGCTCAGGTGCTAAGAAGAGGATTGTGCTTGTGTAAATATTTGTAGTTTTTATAAAAATTTTTATGTGTATAAGTTACGAACCAAATCTGTACAGTACAAAACAAACATCCAACCATTTACAAAATTTTGTTTGAAAATGTCCAAAGACAAAGAAGATAGTCTGCACTGTCTACTCTTGCATACATTAAGATTATGTGGTAAATCGATTTTTGCATGTTTTAGAAAATAATTTATTGCATTGTTCAGTATTGATCAATTGTGAAACGTTTTGCAGGTTTTCATTATTATGTTTGATTTCAAATAAAAATAAGTTTTATGTACAACATATTTTTTGTTCACATTTATTTTTCTGGTTCAAAATAAAAATTTCTTTGTAAAAACATTTTTGTTTATCATTTTGGCACTTTTTGAAAATAAAATATAAAACAAAACTTATATTGAATTTACATATATTGTTACGAAAAAAAAAAAAATATTATTCTAGCACCAAAACAACAGATTTTACAACGATTTATATAGTATACTATATAAACAGTGATTTAGTCACTGGCGGTCTAGGCTAGTCAACTACACCAAGCGCCCAGTGCCAAAAGGGTAAACATTAACCAAAATGCTCACATGTAGCATGTTGTCACATATTGTGGAATTGTAAGTAAATGATTTTATTATCTAAAATATTTTTAAAATGTAATTTCGGGAATTCTGAAGTCTGCTTTGTCCCCACTGACAGAACAATGTTCAGAAAGATTTCACTCTTGATTGTTTTGCCTAACAATCTTGTAACTGATCACATAATATACTGTTTTTAATATTTATTTTTTTAAATAGTGAAAACATTTAACATATTGAAAACACAAAGATATTTTATTTATTTTTTATTTTAATTATTTGTTAGACCTTGATTGTCAAGAGATGCGTAAATATGATGAGTGTTGATGAGCGAATGTAGTCATTTTTACAAACTAAGGCCGGCTATTCCTTAAAAAGTGTCATTAATTAATAGCCCAATGAGAAATGAACAGTCTGTGGCTATCAGATCAGCTGATCCCTTTGAAGATTTGTTATGACTCTGATTGGGTTTGAATTGAGAACCCTTAGCTCTCGAAGGTAGAATTTAACCAACTTCGCTACATGTAATTAACTACATATATTAAATTGTATATACCTTAATAATTAGTAAGGGTTTATTTTAAACATTAATAGTACGGGTTTATTAAAATTACAATTATAAACTTTTTTTGTTTAGTTTTCATAATGGTAATTGATATGTTTTATAGTGTTTGGAGGCTCAAAAATTATTTTTAGACAGGTTAATAAGAACCATTAAGTGTGTTATTTTATTACTATGGTATTTCATTGTGTTGCAGCCTCTGCCGATGCCTGGAATGCGGCCGCCCATGGGTGGGGCAGGCCATGTGGTTCCAGCTCCCAAGGGCAGTACCACAATGGGGATCATCATGCCGCTGTACACCATTGGAATTGTCATATTCTTCATGTACACCATGATGAGGGTATGTGGTTACTTAAGGCTATGAGAGAGTTCAGAAAGACTATTGTTGCAGGAAATATTCATCATTACTCACAAGTTGATTCATATATGACATAACGCACATTAATCATCTGGTTAAATCATATACACATTAAGGCGGTTCGGCCGGTATTAGGAACAAATGAAATCTGCTATGCACGCTAGCTGTACGTCTGGCCGCGAGGTACTCACACACAAACACCGACCTCTCCCCCTCCCCTAGGATGGGTGGGGTATAATTGCAGGAAGTCATTGAAGCATGATCCTGCGGGTGTGGGTGCTGTGTCTTGTCGCTGTATGTGTGTGTAGCGATTGGATTGTAATATAACATGCGGGTAAGTATATATCCCAGGTGAGTATATAAAGTTAATCGATTTAGTAAATCGTGTGATATTAAAAAGCACAAAATGCCAAACACGACACTGTATTTCTCTAATAAAATAAAAACAAACACATAACGTTAATTATTTTACATCAAATTTGGTAATTTGCAGTAAAATTACATAATTTAAAATAACTGATGGCAAGGCCAGTCCTGTGAGGGTCTGTTTTTAAAATTTGGGATAATCGAGAAAATAGTTTCTTAATTCTGTATGTACCAAGAAAGCCAAAATTCACATCTTTGAGGTGATGGATTTTTATTTATAAACATAATTTTAATGAAAGAACTTTTGGGAGGTGTTTAATAGCTGATATAAACATTGCAATCGAAAAAATGTAACATCCTTAAAGGGTCTGCAGAGGTAGTAGTCGGATCACATTTATGTCCAATAAGACTGATGTCAAATGTAGTTCAGCACTGTGACTTAACGATTTGTCGAAAAATTATAATTTTTACATCGTTTGAAACAACGATGAACATTCAAAAAGTGGAGTCGCTAGTAACTTTTACTCACTTTCATACGGTTTAAAATTATAATATTTTTGACACATTGCGAAGTCACAGTCAATTTTGGATAAATATTCAATATGGCGACTACCTCTGCAGACTCATAAGATAGCTCTACTTATGGTGATGCCTGGTTATTACATACATAAATTAAATTTAAATACACTCTAGTAATAATCTATTTAGAACTAATGTTTCCCATACATGAGGCTTAAATGTAATAATCATAGTTTGGTGTTTTTCTGGACCTGATAAGCATTTTTTAAAGATATTTTCTGATATTACCTATTAACACCTTTGATGATGCTGAAAATTGCCTGTTTAACAGGGAACAGTTAAGGGCTAGCGCTGCTAGTGCCTGGTGAGACTCTGGCAAATTATTTTGAATGATAATTACTTGAAGAAGATTTTAAGGTTATTATACAAAATTGTAACAGCTCCTTCTGAATTATGGTAACAGGAAGCTATATTTAAGGAGTTTAAGGAAGCTATGATTAAAATATCTTGAACATTCTGTAACTCCCCATCACATATGATGTCCCCAACATTGTTCTCCCATTTTTTTCATTCATTTTCTTACTCAAGGACAACTAGGAAAAAATGTGGAAACCAAACAATGTGTAGTATTATTTTTGATTTTTCTCTCATTCAGAAGGGGGGAGTTTGCTGGCATTTGTGATGAATGTCTAGAATAAGCTAGTTCTTCAGGTTTAACCATGAAATACATCCCAAATTTGAAAAAAAAAATTGTAAGAATGGTGGGTGACAATACTGCATACCATAGTCTAATAACATACAGTCGCAAAACTCTGATAAAAATTGGCAACAAGCTGTGCTAGCACTTCTAGCGACAGGAGCAGAGTAGTCCGTATTTCTGCGTCATTTACATCTATAGCTCTTATTAGTAAATGTCAAATAACTTATGTCCATAATCATGTCACTTTTTCTATTATTATTCCACTTCATTGCAAGACACAATACAATACAATGGTAATGTAGTTTAGTTGTATGCTCCTGCTATTAGTAGCGCTAATTCTCCAGCGCTGCAATGGAAATGTCTTGACTGTTTGTTATTCGACTGTGGCAATACAGAATGTGCATAATTCAGTAACATATAACATCGTTGCTTTTTCCCCATATTGAATGTTATTGAGGTAGTGAAATTGCAACATAATTTAAGCTGTTTTAGATACCACTGATAACATTTATTAGCGTATAATACTTTTATATTAATAATATGCAGCTCAATTGATGTAGATAAACCTCTTTTGTCTGCCGTTAATAGCTTATTGGTTTGGCTTACTCAGTGTGATGCTTTGAAAAAGGAATAATTAAATTATAATTTCGTAAAAGAACATTCTAAGTAAAGAGACAAGTTGGTCTAAAAATCCATTTTAGGGTCTCCTGAACAAAAAAAGTGGTTTTTCAAAAAAAAAAAAAAGATTTTGGTGTCTGTTCGTATGTGTGTCTCTCTGTGTGTATGTGCAGTTAGCTGGAGACCAAACGGATGGATCAATTTTATGAAATTTGATAAGTAGGTGTTAGCCAATATCTCCAGACCATTTTTTCAATTTTTTGAAATTTTAGTTTTTTTTTATTTTAATGAGCAAAAACATACAAAAATGGGATTTTCCCAAAATAGGCTCCAACGATTTTGATTAAATTTTCAGGAAAGATGTGAATTACAGTTTAAAATATTTTAGTAAAAACTGAATGTTTCTAACTTGACTAGGTTTTTAGGTATGGCAAAAAACACATTTACGAATCAAACTGGTAAGTTTTGATTTTTTAGTTTTTAATATGGAGGACAGTTTGTGCCAATTCTTTGGAACCACTTATTTTGACACTAGAAGGGTTGGAAATATACAATAAATTAATAAAAACATGGCCGATCTAATGTCAACAAATAACTTTCAAACAACAGTTCATATATATATTTATATAGCAGGAGTAGAAAATTATAAATAAAACATTAGTTAGAAATGTAAATAATAATAGCTAACGAGGACATAATAAAAGTGGGAAAAGTGACATAAGCAGACCACTAATAATTGTTATGTTTCTATTTTTGACTTTGTAGGAAGCTTTGAAAATAACAGCAGCTGCATTCAGAGAAACAAAATCCCTCTCCATTTAATTTTTTATAATCTTTTTGTGTCAAATTTGTAACCTGCTATTGGAATAGAATCTATTACTCACATATATTTGTGTTTAGGTTTTAGGAGAAAATCTGCGTAAGGATTTATATGTCATCAGCATGCATTGGGTTATACATGGAAATGAATTTTGTACAAAATAAGAATTTATTTGTTTACCAAATATGCAAAATTATGTGTTTGGTCTTTAAACAAAAGAAATTTTTTTTCTGTTTATAGCTGATCTTCAAAAAGTCAGAAGAGAGCAATGCCTACAAAGAGTTTCAACCAGACCCTGAGTTTCGGCGAGTTGTATTCAGTGATACAGAGTATACTCGGCAGAAAAATCACAAAATGCCACACATTGAGGACAGCAACACTAAACTTGGTAAATACTTAGTGTAATCTGGGAAAATCAAAATTATCTTGTCAAATCTATTTGATTAACTGAACTGTAAATTTGTTTGATATGTCTTACAAAAAAGATATTGTGATTACTCAAATAGTGGTTGAGATGAACTTACATATTCGTAACTAAATAGGCTTAGTTAAAACATATAACAATGCAAAAAGTTATTTAGTAGGTATAATCAAAATCAGTATTTCGGAACCACGTTTTAGTATATTAGGGGAGATAGGACATCATCAAACTTGCCTTAGAAGACAAGTCCACTAACACCACAGTAGTAGACAAATATAATGGAATCACATACTGCACAAATTTTCTATACCACTGGCACTTTCTTCAGGTGATTAGAGAGAGAGGGGGAGAGAGAGATTCACCTGAAGAAAGTGCCAGTGGCACAGAAAATTTGTGCAAGATGTGATTCCATTATATTTGTTTACTACTGTGGTGTTAGTCGACTTGTCTTAAGGCAAGTTTGATGATGTCCTATCTCCCCTAATATACTAATTTCTGGCCTAGTGCCCTTAACCTAACCTAAAAAATGGGTAACCATGTTTAAAATCTTTCAACATGCAAACTAGGCATACAACATAAATTCTAAATCTATGGTTAGTAGTCTATGTGTTTTTGTTTTTTTCTTTTTACTTTTAGCCAGTTATTATTTACTTCAGCGTTTACTCATAAGTACTGTCAAATCTTATCTTTGCTATACTTACTGGTATTGGGAGGGGGTTGGTGTTATGTGACAAGAGACTGTTTTATTCTTGTAATAAAACAGCAACAGAGAAAACATGTTGTTTTTAAGCAGACTGACAATAATTGTCAATGTGAACAATGTAGAGATAAATGAGGCTTCTCTGAAATTTATTAATACTGTCCATGCTGAATTTTTTCATTCCATGGTTACAACATCAATATAGAGATATGATTTGTCTCCCTAATTCAAGTTAAGACTGGCATTCCATGTTATACCTTTTCTAGAACAATAAACTGAATAAATAATTAGCAATAAGATAAAAACCAAAGTTTATCATATTATTGATTTATATTGATGGAAAAATAAAACATTCGTTTTTTCTTTGTATGTGTGAGATGACAGTCTACAGTTATCTCAAATTATTATATTATAGTTAATTTATTCTTAAGCATAACTTATACTACGAGGATTATTCAGAAAGAAAGTATCGTTTCATTTTACTTCCAACGCAGCTCTGTGGTAGCCATTCCCCTCAAGCATGCTTGTTGTCTTTATTTACTGGCTCTCAACTTAAGCTATTTTGGTTGCTCTACGTTGAGTTTTTTCTGTGCACATTTTAAATATTTAATACAATTATTTATTGTAATATCCATTTTGCTGTAATTACGTTTTTGAATGCAAGGAGTGTGGAACCGGCTGACATTTTTTACCAAATTCGAGATGTTTACGGTGAAGACGCGATGAGTGATGGAATTATGAGAACGTAGGTTAGAGTATTCAATGAAGGTCAAACATATGAAGATATGAAATGAACAATTGGTGTAAAGAAAATAAATTAATATTAAATAGAGGAAAAACAAAGGCATTGAAATTTCATAATAGAAAAACACCAGATTCTGACCCCCTGCTACGTTTGGAAGGATCAACTATTGCAATAGACACTTGTATAAAATACCTAGGCCTAACCATCAGCAATGACTTGAGATGGGAGCAGCACATCCAACATATTTCATCACGACTAACAACCGTCTGTTACATGGTACGACGCCTTAAATCTGTTGTTGATATAAACATATTATTGAAAGTTTATTTTGGGTGCTTCCAAAGTATTGTAAATTATGGTATTGTCTTCTGGGGAAGCAGTCCCATGGCGGAACGAATTCTACTGTTGCAAAAAAGAGTAATTAGGCTAATGTTTAATGAACCATATCTTGCCCATTGCAAACCATTATTTGTTGAAGCCAAAATTCTTACTGTACCAGCGCTTTTCATACTAGAATCTGCTGTGATGGTCAAAAGGAAACCAGAAGTATTCAAGAGAAATCAAGCCTTTCATAGCTATTCAACACGACAGAGAAAAAAACGTTCATATGCCCCAAGTAAGCTCTAGCCTGGCAAAAGGTGGCCCTAAATATTTATGTAGCAAGATCTTCAACTCAGCACCACCTGAGGTCAGAAGCATCGAAGATATGGATAAATTCAAGGATGAGTTCAAAGAGCACCTGTTGAAGAGGCCATATTATTCTGTGGAAGAATATTTTGAAGATGGATAGGCCAATAACATGACGACCATGGCGCAGTTGCGCTTCCAGTGGGAGGATATCAAGTAACCAAGTAAGTAAGTAATATGTGCATGATGAGGCTCGGCCTTCTCTTGTCACCCATGATCTGGTAAGGAAAATTGATGAGCAAATCCAAGGAAATTCAGTAACGGTATTATATTATTTGAAATGTACACAGTAAACTAAAAACAACATAGAGCAACCAAAATAGTGTCAGTCGAGAGCCAGTGAACAAGGACAACCAGCGCACATGCACAGAAAGCAGACTGCAGAGCTGCGGTGGCAGTACAATGAAACGGTACTTACTTTCTGAATACTTGGATCATACATAGTTAAAAATCTAGTGTTAGGAAATCTTTTCCATCAAAGAAAATCTAATAAAATAATTTTGTACACAAATATAATACAGTAAAAGTAAACGTCACACAGCACAAATTTATTACAATACAAGCACAAAATGCACAAATATTATGGTATTACCATACGAATATTATGGTAATACCATAATATTTGTGCATTTTGTGCTTGTATTGTAATATATTTGTACTTTTTGTGCTTATATTGTAATAAATTTGTGTTGTGTGACGTTTACTTGTACTGTATATGTGCCAACACGTATTATGCTAATTAAAAAACTACAAATATAATCTCTTCCCACCAAAAATCATTCCAACAGTTTTTGTTTGTATTTGGATGTCCATTAATAATTAAAACCATTAGTATTTGTTACTACCTCTATGCGATGGTAACTTAGTGATAATCACTGTGTGAATATTACAATTTGCTGTTTGTGTTGAAATGGCTGTTTCATATGATGTAGACAAATCTTAAAAGTAACCTTGTAATTGTCCTATTTTAAATGGCCAATAAATAGTCTTGTAATGGGTAAATGGAATTATAATTTTTCCCAATTCCTGCAGTTCCATTTATCTCAATAATTCCATCAACATTTTAATACCATTTATCCACCACAAGTTCACTCATGGACAAACACAGATTTTCTTCTTTAAATTTGTATATAGTATGAAACAACCAATTTAGTAAAAAACCCAATGTTGCAATGTCCACATACTGATTGGGTAGTTTAGAGAAGATTGCTCACATATTGATGGGAATCTGCCCAGATCTAGTTATGCTTCAGTCATATCTCCGGGTGTGTGAACAAGCCTCCCCTATCTTTCCGTCCATGTATGATTTTTCGTCCACCTGCTACAGATGTTTTTCTTTAAGCATCAAGTCCTTTATGACATCCATCTATTTCTTGCGTGGTCTCCCCAAACTTCTTTTGCTCATAATTTCTTTTCAAGCCATATTTTTTCCATTCTTCCCTCCTGCATTCTTTTCACGTATCCAAACCATCCTAATCTTGCCATTGTGTTATAAACATGATATAACAGTTATATTTTAGAGATATCATAACATTTTATAGTTGTTCTTTATTTCTTATAATTTTTTGCTTCCAAGCCATTATTTTAATTCAAATAATTGACCTATGCGAGGAATCCCATGGTAAGAAAATATTTAAGCTTTAACAATAGTAATTAACTGTTAGATAATAAGATCTATATTTTCACTTGTTTAGTATAAGTTCAGACTTGTATAGGAAAGTGTCGTTTTGTTCAAAGTTTTGTCCGTAAACTGTTTTGTGGTAAATACAAGTTGTTGATTGATGTATATAGAATTGTAATTAATTATGTTTGTATAATGCATGCTACTTCAGGCTGGAAAGAAAGAGATGCAAGTAAGTATTTGAACATTAACTTTAGTCTGTCAGTTTATATTAGTTTGGTAACAAACCCCATTTACAATTGCCATTAATAGTGATTGTATTGTCTTTCAATATGCATTTTATGTATCATATTATCTTTTAATTTGCCCTGCATTTTCTTTGGATAAATTAAACCAATAGATTTTAATATGACTTGTAATCTAGAGCTTTTAAAGGTTAGTTTAGGTAAAACTAATATTCATTAAAATCAACAATTTTCTTTGTTTTGTGTATATTGCTTTATATACATATACATCCAAGGATCATCAGAAATCAGAACCTAAGCAACAGGTCCTTGTAATACGAAGGTTCTGTGGTTTTTAATATGTTTTTATGTCATGTATTTAAATCTAAAATTAGCAATTTTTATTTTGCATTGCATAGCTGCAACTCCATTAATTTTAACAGTGAATAAATGTTTAATGTTACAATTTAAATTCATTTGTGTTTTAGGAATTTTGTCATAGTTAACTTTTACATTACAATTCTTTATTACACCAACAACTTTATGTTATTAAATAATTGTGCTATTTTCCCAGTTATAATGAATTTCTTTAAATTAGGTCAAACTATTTTTATCTTATATTGCACAACACATATTATTACAAGAAGTAGTAATAAGTCAACACCGGCAATGACATATGAATTATTGTTTGAAATTCCATGAAAACAAATGTAATGTACATAGAATCTAATCACAGTAGAATTTGTAATTTATTCATTTTAAAATCCTGAATCCTTGCCAATAATGTGAATAGCCTTGAAGCAGAGGGACTTTCTTGCTCTGTAACCCACCATACTTGTTAAAGCCAATCAGATTTTGCCACTGTGGTGTGAAGTTAGATTGAGTTGTCAATTCGATGAACTGACAAGACAAAAATTAGTTATTCTGTAAAGAATTGCACTTGCTACAAAAGCCTATTAAGAACATGGAGCCAGACCACAATGGTGCAGAGAACTAAAAATTTAGCAGATAAATCATGGCCCAATCTACCATTTGTAGTTTATAAGAAACAGTTTATTTTATTTAAATGTTCACTTAGTAGTCAACAAATAAGCCTCATTTAGAACTGACAGGTAGCTTAGAGTGAATTGTAACTCTGTTATGATTTGCGATTTTTAATTCCTGTTTTTAAATTGATAAATTAGTGTTATAAGTTAGGGTGCAAATGTAATGCAGGTGTAGAAGGGTTGGTAGCACTAGTGGATCTTGCAGGGGATGTAGAGCTGGACCTTCTGCGCCGGCGGCTGGAGGAGACGGAGGCGGCCATGGAGCGAATTGTAGCTCAGATGTCCTCAGTTCCTCACAAACACTCGCCTAGCCTCGCGCAGGTCAGGCGCGGGTGCATGCCCCTTACACTTGTATTGGTACCAGGAATAGTGATGACCATGTAGTATTGTCAGTAAACTCCTGAAAGTAAAATATCAATCAAGATATGTTCTTCACATGACCTTGAAACTTGCTCAAACTAGTGCTGGACGTATTGACACATTAATGATTACTCGTCTAGTTTTAAATGTTTGACTGTGTAACATGTTTACTGATACAGGTACAAAAAGATTGGTTTTTAAAACCTTAATTTGTCTTAAAAAAATAGAGAATTCAATAATTGCCATATACTAAAAATCTATGTTTACATTAACAACAGTTAAATGTTTAAAAAAAAAATAATAAATATCTTTATTTTAAAACTATTTAGAAAAGATGAATTTAGGATCACTTGGCTTTCTTGCAATAGACCAAAATAAAATTGTAAATTTATTATTTATAAAATTATTAATTTATAAATTTAAGTCATGTAAACTGATTTAAATGTTATGTTAAAACATATTTCACTGGTAAAGTATTGCAAACCACTCTTTTGAAGTTAAATAAACTGGATGAATCTTATCTTAGACTAGACAAACTGTAAAAAAAATATTTATTTCTAGAATCTATTTTTCTGGGGATAATCACGTCAAGGTAGACCTTCCAGCATATGACATTAGTTGTGGTAGGGTGGGAACTGGACAAGTACACTGGAGAGGAACAGAGGAGTTGAACCACGTAACTTACTGTCATTTGCCAGAGAAAAAAACATATTCTTATACTTATCACCGGCCGCTTATAAGCCGAAGATCTAAAATTACTTATTGCCCTTACTCATGATTACTTAAGTAAAACGTTGCCTCTATTGCCAAATGCATGACTTTTCATTGATTGATATTTTACTGTAATTTTGACTTTAATAGTTTCCTTGTTAAACAATAGTGAAAATTATATTTGCTTATTGATTTTCTTATATTGTAGTTTTAACTTGGCAAAAGTAATGTTTTGGCTGGAGGTAGATTATCCATTTTACATCCAAGTGAATAACATTAAACATTGTATTCTGCCTTATTTGCTAGTAAACTGGTTTTAAACTTGTTTTCTTATAAAAAAATAAAAATAAATTTATTAATTAAAAGATTGTAATCTAAAGTAAATATAAGCCTCTAAAGTTTTGTTTGGAATAAATTTAGAAGATATTTATACTGCACTTTCTGCTAAAACTAGCAGTGATTTTCATTGATTTGATTGAAATATCACTATTCCTGATTCCAAACTAATGATTGTCTAGAGGACATTAAGTGACATGGACTATCGACTTCCGTTTTTGTGCGTTTTTATTTTTCAGTTCGACTTAATGTACCATGAAGCAATGAGTCTAGACTATAGTGATTTCTGTGTAAAGTAGTTAATTATTGGTTAGTTTAGACATTTTTCTTGGTATTTTCCATTTGAATACTTCAGTGTTTAGGAAATTTTTACGCTTTAGTTGGGATCCACAGTAAAGATTTTGATTTTGAAACACTCGTTTTTGGTTTGTTGTTGTTGTTGTACGGTAATGTAGAAATTGTGTTTTGTAGAATTGTTTGTCAACAAACCCAATAACTCCATCCCCAAAACTAACTCTATATAAAAATAATGTGAAGACCACATATTTAGGTTTTTTATAATGTAGTATAATATTTTCTCCTAATACAAGTTTAGCTCTTAAGAATCTAACATAGGTTTACAGGTAAAAAATTTTGTTTATGAATTCAGCTTTTTTATAATTTTATTTATAATACTCACCATCAAGCTTGAAGTTAAAGGCTTGAAGTGTGAAAAAGAAACAGATTTCAACAACATACTTGTACGCGTGTGAGTGCACAATAAAGGTATAATTTTTGTATGTTGATAGGTTGGAGAGCCATCATAATCAAATTAAATAGAACAGTCTTTGTTTATAGACGTATAGGAATCTCACTAGATTTTTGACATTGATATATTATACATGGTGAGTTTTAATTCAGTAACTTATCTCCACAGTTTTAAAAAGATTTTTTTTTGAATATTTCTTCTTTCTTTTAAAATAAACTTCACTCGCGTTTACATGGGCCTGCAGGCTTGTGTGTGAGCTTTATTCATCGAATGAAGTACCGACTGCGGCTCAGTGGGGATTTGAACCTTGGACATTGCCCTCCGCAGTCCGAAGCCTCAGCCACTGAGCAATCACGCCGGCATTATGCAATTAAATTAATGACAAGTCACACTTCAATAAGAGTGTTTCAATGTTATTAGGGATTACTTAGGAACCAAGATGGGAACATGGTCATATGATATGTCATTTATACCACCATCAAGCTAAAAACTAAAGCGCAATCAGAATACTTAAAAAAAAAATATGTTTAATTATTATGCTGTATTATTTCATTCAATGCACACACACACATACATATATATATATATATATATATATATATATATATATATATATATATATATATATATATATATTCTTAATTAAAAAGAAAAACTTTTAACTCTTTTATAAATACCTTAAAAACACAAGTGTGGTTTTGTTTTACCCGTGACATATCAGTTTAAATTGGGAAATATATAGGCAATGACCGATAAAATAACAAAATAATTAATAACCAAAAATCATCCTTTATAAATTATGATTGCACTATCACTTTTAGCTCAAAATGGCAGTGTTAAATGACATATCATAAGACCACATTCCTATTTTAAATGTTGAAGTTTAGATCTTGGACCCAAAGTGATTCTTAAAAACATTGAAACTTTCTAAATGTAGTGTGGGTTAATTTTCATTTGATGGCATATTCAAAAAGCAAATTAAACCGCGCAAAAAAGTTCGGAGGTAAAAATAATTTTTAATTAGGAAAATACACAGGCAAAGGAGAGTAAAATAAAAAATAATTAAAAACTAAAGAACGACAACAAATCCTTTGTAAATTCTAATTGCACTACTATTTTCAGCTTGAAATGGCAGTGTTAAATAACATATCAAATGACTATGTTACCATTTCAAATTTTGAAGTTGACTCCTAGATCTTGGACCCTAAGTGATTCCTAATAACATTGAAACACTCAATGTAGTGTGATTTATGCATTAATTTAAATGCATATATATTTAAAAAGCAGATATGTTATAAACTGTAGAAACAAATCACGGAGTAACTGACTTAAAACTCACTGTATATTAGACAAAGTAAAACAAAATAAACCTCAAAATATTGATTAAGGGGTGAAGAGGGCTGGTTTTTGTATGAATTTGACAGACACAAATTAAGCCATCTGCAATCATTGTGTATAAGACTAAATAAAACGTTTAAACAGTGTAAAATGGTATTTAGTTATATGGGCAATTTTTACAAAATTTAATAACAATTTAAAATACTGTTCAGTATTGCCTGTTTTAAATATTGCAATAAAATAGTAGGCTAAGTCGCTTAAAAAAAAAAAAATAAAATAATAATAATAATGTATAAACATTCTATAGTCAATATAGACAAATAAACATCTGAAATAATTTAAGAGGCAGTGCATGAACAGGTAGATAAATCTATTATTGCAAACTTAAAATGTACTAAAGTAATGTTTATTTATATCCATTTTTAATAATCAATTTAAGAAATAATATTTTCCATAAGAGAAGTAGATCTAAAGTTTTATAACTTAGTGTTCCAACGGTAAGTACATGTGCTTGTCTGAAATAAACTTGCAACTACCCACTTTGGAAGTACACCTCTTGTACTTCGAAGTATTCATTTGGAACTATGACCATTTAAGAAAAGATGACAAACGCTAAAATCACATAGACCTTCATTACTTTTTTTTACATCAAATTTATGTATTAGAACAGGATTTTTAAACTTGAAACCTTTTTTAAAATTAAAAAAATACTGTTTTTAACCAGACACTATTGTTGTTTTGCTATTATTTCAATAAATATATTTATTTACTGTGGGTCTCAAATTCCTTATTCATTAAAAATAATTTTGTACAAAAATAGTTACATGGAAGTTAAGTACTGGAGATGATTGTCTGTTAAACTGAAGAGTTCAAGTGTGGAACTGCATGGTTTCGCATCGTTCCGTAGCTGTTAGTGATTGGTCTGTTTTGTACCAGTTGTGTCGGCAATCTCAGGCCTGGTAGCTGAGGTGAACCGGGACATACTGTCCAAGCAGGAGACGAGTGATGAACAGGCAGAGGTATTCAGTGTGCAACTCCTCATAACGTCAGCTGACATATCCTTCATATAAATAACAATGACAAAAATAAAGTTTGATAATTAAAACAAAACTTATTCCTTTGTGTACATTTAAAGAATATTTTAAGAAATTCAAGATACAAAAAATAAATAAATAAGATGACATTTATTTTCTTTACTTACAATAATAAACTGATTCAGTAATATATATTCTTATTATTTTGTACATTTTAAAATTGGGGTAATTAGCAGTTACCACTCACCTAACAACATTTTGAAACTTTTTAAATTTGTCAAGAATTTGCTATATTTTCATGAGAGATAAAAAAAAAATTCGAGAATAAAACAACACAACATTTACTATTTTTGATATTTTTCTCTTAGTTTAAATGATTTTTTTAAATCATCTGCTTTTTAAACTAAACATGAATTTGAAAAGTATTTTATTCCAAGACAATTGTTTCTCAAAATGTAATGGAAAAACTATTGTCGCGGCGAATCAGAATAAGCGGCTATTATGCGATCATTATTAACAGCAACTATTAACCACAAAAAAACAAATTTGCATATATTTTTGACAGATGAACGGCCAGTATGCCGCATCAGAGGCCAAGCAACTGAATTTAACACAAATATTATAAGTTTGTGAAGGATATGTTAAGTTAGTTTAGTGAAAAGTGTTTTTATAAGTAAAAATAATAATTTTTCCATAAAACTAATTAAATACACACAAAGCTCAGCTTAATAATAACCTGAAAAATAAATATTTTAATAATAACAATTTTTTAATTATTTTTTATACAAAATTAGCTTTTTTTATAAATAAGTTTTCCGTTTGATGAAATAATTTCTCCCAATAATCTTTGTAACAGCAAATGTGATTTCTTTGAAATAAGTTGAAATGAAATGAAAATTGTCTATTTTATAAGGCAAGGTAAGGACTAGACAGTTCTCTCAACCACAGAACCTTAAACTGCATAATTACCGAAATTGGAAAACTTCAGTTATTCACCATTACTCATATTCAATAAAAATTACACTTAGTAAATAAATAATATGAAAATAAACATCTCAATAATTATGTCTGTGCTAGATTAATTATGTCAATACTTTGAATTTTTAATTGCCTAGAAAGAATATTTATTTTTATGATAATGCTATTATTTCTTAACGTATATCAATGTCCTAATTAAAAACACAAAAAATAGGTGATTTGAAAATATATAAAAAAGTGAATATTTGTTTTTTAATAATAAATCCAGGATAGATATAATATTGTTTTAAATAGACGAATCATCATTAAAAATTGGATTGTAATAAAATTGAGATTTTATATCACTAACTGTCATAAAAGTTTTGTTTGTGTCTTTTTTACTAAAATTACTTCATGTGTAAGTCACTAGCCAAAAAAAGCACAATTAATATATTGAACAAATATATTGGTAGGAAATTAATTCGATAACAAAAATTAAATGCTACGTCTAGTCTTAAAAATGTTGTAACTCTATGAGACTCTGTTTAAAACAGTTTTTAGATAAATTGGAAGGTTTTGTTAGCTGGTGTTTTTGGAATAAGTATTTTGTATCTAAAAGTGATAATAAAACCCACAGTTAACTGTTCTGTGTTATGCTGCATAAACTATGTATAGTATGTTAAATTAACAATATAAAACTTCTGTAACAACTTAGATTACAGTTTTGTTTATTTTTAATTTATTTTCTTTCTGTTAACCCTATATCTGCCAATGTAAGGTTGTACCTAAATTGCCAGTTTGAACATGATGTAACGTAGTTCAAATATGCAAGTCAGGTACATGCTTTGGATGGGGAGATTAGTGTTAATTATTTAAATTAAACTGCTAATATTTCTTTAAAATATTTCCATCTTTTTGAATATAGTTTTAGAGGACTAAACCAGTTTATTTTCAAGTTCTGCTACACATGTTTTTATTATTTTGCGTTTATATATATATATTTTTTTTAATTTTAAGTCAATAACACCTTTGTAATAGTTGTGTTTGTTTTTTGTTGAATTTGTAGTGTTGGTAAATAATTTGCCGCTTGTATATTTTTTTATATGGATTTTAAAAATCACACAATTTATCCAATATTATTAAATAAAACTTATGTCTAAATGAAATTACTTATTACTTCTTGAATAATTAAATTTGTTTTTTAAATAATTAAATTGATTTCAAAATGTTTGGACTATATCAATTGATTTTTTTCAGTAAATATTGTGAAAATATATTTATATATATAAAGGATGTCCATAGTGTCTCTATCTTCTCATATAGTTTTAAAAGAGTAAGAAGAAATTAATCTCCTTCTGGCTTTGTTAAAAGCTTATTAGGAATTATTTTCTTAAACATTTTACAATTTATTATGTCGTCCATAAATGGAGGTACATCAAAAGTGAAAAAGTAAAGCCTCTTTTAGGAAATTGATCAAAACTAGACATCACTATCTCAGATTGATGAAGCATGGCAGCTATATTAATTTATGCTGAAACAGTAAGAGTACAAAGTTATCTCCTAAGATTCGTCTCATTTAGTGTTTCAAGCACGTAGTGTGAGGCGCATGCTTAGTTGCAGATTGCTGAATGGTATTAAATTAATAAATTTTTTAATATGGCACATGATATTCTGAAGCATATGTTATCAGTTTGTTTCACTGATGAGAATTTGTTATCATTTTGTAAACATTTATACTGCTGGTATCCCAATCTGGCCTAATGCGTCGATAGAATATTCTGTGCCTTATTACAAAAAAAGCCAACTATCCACTGCTAATAAGCACTAGACTTGACCAACTAAGTGAGACAAACTGTAAAGGAAGAAAGTTTTGTAAGGTTGTGTTTCAGCCCAACAACTTTTTACATGGTGGCCATTTTTGACAGGTTTGAGATAGCGATGTATAGTTTTCACCAATTTTCTTATTTAAAAACCTTAAAAAATGAAGGGTTACTTAAAGCGGCTTTACATTTAAAATTGTTGAGCTAATGTCAAACCCCCTTTTTTGAGGCATAAAACAAATGTCAAATATTTAGGGAAATAGTTCAATAAGGTTACACCATCACACGAAGGAAATTAATTTATACCAAAAATGTTTGGGGGGAATAGGGACATTATGGTTTGTATAGAGAAATTGCTTATTGTATAATCTGTCATAAATATAAAATTTA